>OY293306.1:38680279-38990148 GCA_958502075.1 Orchestes rusci
ATTGAAGTCACCAATAATACCTAATCATTATTATCATCAAGCTTTATAGGCACTTCAAGCAAGAACGGAAATAACAACCCTAGAAAGCATGGAACCTCAGATCGTCTAGATCACAAATAAATACCCAATTGATTTGAGGAATAAGTCGAGCAAATCGAACGGCTCAACCGTATAAGTGAGCTCTCCATAATACTCAAACTCAATAGAGCAGGTCAGTGAGTGCATTGTAGCGTCGAATGGAGCGTCAATCTTGAGCTCAGAGACGTAGTGGTTGCATTCTCCGCTTGAAAAATCAAATGCATATTATCGTATGGAGTATATGCAGGCAAAAATACAATTATTCAATGTGTAGTAGCAGTAGCTTCATAGTAATATTATTATCATCTATAAATGAAAATTGAAGATTCTACCTTTGATTGATAAATTAGTTTCCCAAAATGACACAAAAAAACTTTGAGTTTTGTTGAAGATCGATAAAAAGGTATACCTACTCACCAATACATCTGATTTCCTTTTTTCAGATCAACGTAGAAATTATGATAACATTATTCTAACACTGAATATGTGTGTTTCGGCAAAAAACCTTCCCGTCTATGTGCTGCTCTGATAACTCGAGAGTGGCTTTGATGATTTGGATCGATTTTTACTAGGAAGGTCGGTTTTGATATTGTTCTCGAAGATAATTACTTTGTGAGAGCAAAGATCAGATATCGACAAGCATTGTTCAAGTGAATTGGAGAGTTTGCATCAATTTTTTTTATTGCTGGATTCAAAAATCCATGAAAAATAAGGATTTGGTTTTTTTATGCTAGTCAAAAATTGACGGAGATCTAACGGTTTGAAATGTACCACGTTATGACGTCAGACCATACCGACTTTATATCTCTTACGGTTTACGAGATCCCCATGCATACACTCGAATTTGTAACACCCTGTTTATACAGGGTGTCCCTCGAGGTAAGGGACATAGGACATGTTCGCCTCAAATTTACCTAGAGAACACCTAGTGAGATTTTGTCCTTTACCTCGCAGGTCGCAGGACGCGTATACAGAACTTGAAACTTAAATAACTTTTGAAAATCCTATTTGAACGAAATAAAAAAAATACGTATCCATCGATTTTTTGGCGATTTTCTACAGTTTGCAATAAGGAAAAATCGATTCAAGTTTTCATGCAAGTTACCCATTGCTTAAATATTTAATAGAGCATGACAGGTGCTCCTGGAAGCGTATTGGCATTCTTCACTACGCTACAGAGCATAGATGAGCTGTATCGCAGTAAAGTATGGCTGGACTGGGAGCAGAATTTGTTCAGCCATTGTTTACTACGGTGAAGATCAAATGCGCTGTATGGAACAAAAGTATGGTAGGGATGGATTTGTTCACTCAAAACATCAATTATTATCCTTCACTACTATATGTATATAATAGAAATTAATCACATACATATGTAAATGAAAATTATCTATTATAAAGGTGAATCTATATATCATTTTGATGTGACGATGTGTACAATGGCTTCACGGAGCCACATGGTGCTACCATTGATTTAATAAATCAATGGGTGCTACTCAATGATAGCCCGTAATTCTAAAGACGCATTCCTGAACCAAATTCAAGTAGAAAAGGTCTCTCGCTAAAGCTCGCCCGTACAGTTCTTCTTTCAGCCTGGAAAAATCACTTTATCGCCGTGGTCTACACATTATTTTTCTGCTAACATATTCTACCTAACTGCGTGGATAATAGTATTTTCTACTACTTACTTCAAAAACACGAAATAGCTGATCATTAAAAACATTGAAACTATCTAACATCATTTTTATGTCCCAGAAAATATTCAATCTCATTGGAGTTTATCCATGATTAATCTTCAACGATATACCTTTAAACCGTAATTTGACAATTATTGACCTGGTAGACGACGATGACAATTGAAGTGTTAACTTTAGTTCGTATCCTGAATGTATAGGATTCAGAAGTACCTATATATTATATCTTTGTTTACGTTAAGTCAGATGTTAAATAAATTAAGCGGTGGATTCAAAAATTATTGTAGTCTATAGTAGCCAAGTGTGCTAAATAAATAACTATTTCATTTCATTTCATTTCAATAAACTCAGAATATATAAGAAATATCTGAATAAAATGGTAATTCATTGAACATAAATTTGTAGGTATAACTTTTATGCTACAATCACATGAATTCAGAAAATTAATCTTGTAACGTCCTCTATTAGAAATAGTTGAAAACATTTTTACCGCCTAGCCATTTTTCACTACTTTGTCGGCCTAGCCTTAGAAAGTCCCACTTTCTCGTCTCTTTGGCGTCGGTAAAATTCAGTTTTGATGTCGTGTCGGCAGAAAAAAACTATTGTCAGTGTGTCTTGAATATAAATATTCTGGTTTTCGAAATACAGGTTTAGAGAAAAATCGGACTTATTATTAGTGAATCGAGTCACTTTTGCTTGTTGCTTTATTTGTTGTTATGGGCACAATGTTTTTGTCTTTTCTTGACAGCCTATGATGTTGTATGTGGTCAAAAAGTAGATTTTTATCTAAACCTCCAACAACACTGTATCTCGAAAACCAAACCAGACCATTTAGGACACATGGCTCCATTCCACCGCGGCCACTAGTGAGTCTATTCACATATCACTCAAAATATATAGGAAACTCCCATACAATAGTTTGAAATGAAATTCGCCAGCGCCCTACAACGGGTAGTCCTCGTACTTTTGACTTGTTTTTTCAAAAACGTGAAGAAATCTGTTTTCATTGTGGCGAATCAACATCCACCGAGCGGCTTGTGAACCACCTCCAACTGATGACAGACAGCAGGTATTCCACTTGACAGACGTCAGACATCGGTTCTAAGCCAGAGAACTGGATAACCGACGAGGAGCGAAAAAAACTTGTTTATCTACAACTGTCAAAAAATAGTTGTTTTATGCAACCATCTATAGATATAAAATGTTCCACATATTACACGGCCTGAGAGAAACCCGTGGATCATAGTTCTTTATCCACGGGCAGGTTCTTTATTCACGGGCAGTGAGCCAATCATAAGCGAGTATTACCAGTAACGCGTTGATCATAGTTCTTTATCCACGGGCAGGTTCTTTATTCACGGGCAGTGGGCCTAAACACAACTATTTTTGACTCTATTTAGTGTCTTTTTTTCCAAATTTTTTGACAGTTGTAGATAAAGCATTGTATTCGACTCGCATATAATGAACATATTACACTCGAATAAAATTAATAACACTCGCCTTCGGCTCATGATATAAATTTTAATCTCGGTAATATTTGGCACATTATATGCTCGTTAAATAAAATACTATTTCCCCATTGCTTCAATTGAGAACACATTTATTTGGCCTTGACATTGAAATTTTTGACAACTTGTATCGTATCCAAGTTATATTGATACGATGAGAGCTGTCAAACGCGAGGCAACGTATACTTATGAGAAGCGACAAAAATTTTCCCGCCAAAAAATTCAGGTGGGGGATCCGATACTTTCTGTCAAAAGATTTGTCATCTCTTTATCAGTCCGAGTGTTTAATCAGTTTCGACTGTCGAATTCAACGGTTACCATGGTTACCATTTGTAGTTTATTGCATAAAGAAACCCCTATAGAGCGCCGTCTGACAATGATGACGTTGGATTATTGTTAGCGCCACCAGTGAAGTGGATGGACTGGGAACTAATGGCGCCAAATTTAGATGGGGGATATTATAAATATGAATTTTATAGGTAGTGTAACCATTTTGTGCTTGTGAAGATCTTTTCAATGGATATAAGGAAATAGTTATTTTTATCTTACGTATGAAAGAAAAACAATTTATTCCAAATAAACATCAAAAATATTTTTGTAGGCACAAAATAATTCACAAAATTATTCATGATAATACGAACACCCCAGAAATAATTTGCAAATACATAAATAGGTATATTTACTCATTTTTCATCATTCATCCATTCAAATTTTACAAAAAAAAACAAATAAAAGTAAATCATCTAATTATTACCTATTATAATCAAATCAGAACAAGTTCTAAAAAAATCCCTCGAAAAATCCCTATCTAACCTTAATAACTCTGGAGAACTCATTCAAAAATAAACTACCTACATGGCACTCTCCATGTAAAACTAGTATTTTGGTTCAAATACATATTCATTTAATATTTTAGGAACAGGAACTCACTAGGTTGATACAAGTAGGAAGAGCAGTTCTTTTCAAGCCTCTCTTGGTTCCCTGTAATTGAATCCAAAATCTGGATCAATCATTATTTGTGGTTTGAGAGATTAAAAGCTCTGTTAAAAGCTGGATCGAATCTATTTCGAAAAGTGTTATTAATGCCCGGGCAAGTTCTAAAAAAATCCCTCGAAAAATCCCTATCTAACCTTAATAACTCTGGAGAACTCATTCAAAAATAAACTACCTACATGGCACTCTCCATGTAAAACTAGTATTTTGGTTCAAATACATATTCATTTAATATTTTAGGAACAGGAACTCACTAGGTTGATACAAGTAGGAAGAGCAGTTCTTTTCAAGCCTCTCTTGGTTCCCTGTAATTGAATCCAAAATCTGGATCAATCATTATTTGTGGTTTGAGAGATTAAAAGCTCTGTTAAAAGCTGGATCGAATCTATTTCGAAAAGTGTTATTAATGCCCGGGCGAAGTTGTGCTTTTCGCGGGGATCGTACGAAAGGAGGGGAAGGAATCACCTTCTTTGGTTTAACGGGCATTATTTGCCCGCACTGCAACTATACACTATGTTTGTCAAAGTGAAATAACTCAAAAACGGCTAGTCCAAACATAGGCAAACTATGTATTTTTGAAAAGAGGAAGATTAGGAGATTTTGGATCTGTATTAAAATATAGGGCATTCCATTTAAAAAAGTTAAACTTTTCCACATTTGCCCGATTTCCAATAGTGATATTATGTTCTTTCTCTTAGTTATACCTGAATTTGCCATTAAAAAAAGCCGAATCCAAAAATAAAAATCGACGTGTCCAAGCGTTTTCCAAAAACTCATTACCCTAAATTTGAAAATAATTTGTTCCATATTTTAGCCGGTCACTGTATATTATCTTATTGTGAACAAGTTCCATGAGGAAAGGATGAATTTGAAGAAAAAAAATACCATAGAAAACTAACCCGATTTGTTCATGTACTGGGCTCCAAAAATAGTGACAAAAAAAGTTCATAGAGTAAAGTCACTTGAACAACTATCGTATGGGTCAATTTTCTGTGAAAAAGCTTATTTAACGACCGTCAAACGTTAGACAAGCTAAGAAGCATTTAACGAAATGATGAACCTCTAAAAAAAAATCATAAGGCCAATTTATAGAGCATGTTCATATGTACAGCGTGTTCACGTATATTTTGGCCAATAGCCATTTCGGTTAATATTAACCCTAGAGAATTGTTCAAATTAGCAAGAATGTAGTATTTTCTCTGAATTATCAGAATTTGTAATCAGAAAATACAATTGAGCATCAGAAGTCAAAAAAGTTATGTTTTTTTAAATGGGATTCCCTGCGTATCTTATCCCCTAGTCCGATAGAGATTTCCTGATTTCAAATATATAATAGTTGGGGGTGTTATCTTCAACGGTTATGAGGAAATGAACGTTTTTCTTTACATAGAATAGTTGGCTGATGGTCTCTTCCAATCAACACCTTCTGTCAAATTTATATTATCATTATTCCCTGTATAGAAAAACGTTAAAATCTTTATAACCGTTAGAGATAACACCCCCAACACTTGCATTTGAAATCAAGGAAAAATTATCTTTCGAACTATGGGATAAAATACAGGGTGTTCCAAAAAATGAAGAAGCCTGGATTTTTTTGACTTCTGATAGTCAATTGTTTTTACTGATAACAAATTCTGATAATTTAGAAAAAGTACTACAACTATGCTGATTTGAACCACTCCCCAGGGTTAATATTCACGAAAATTTCATACCAGTCAATTCTAACCAATCATAGGCTTGCAATTTAACATGTTGCTATGGCAACAACCTAATTTTATCGGAAATCACCCTACTCATAATCACGTGACTGAAAGATTAATAAGTGGAAATCTCCCTGGCTTTGCATCTGGATGTAGCTCCCATATGATTACAGTGTTGCCGTCCCCACTCTCCAACCCAACTTTCACAGACAGAGATAAGGCAAACGGCAACACTGTGGTTGGTGCATGGGAGCTACATCCAGCCGCGAGTGCTTACTGCTTTGACAGCTGTTAAAAACAATGACAAATATTTTTGATAAATGATTTTGCATGAAATTTTCTTGCCGAATCTCCCGCGAGCTCGACTTGAAAATCCGGAAATTTGTTCTCGTTGCGAATTTTTCAAGAAAATTCGCAACTCGACAAAATTTCCGGAAATAATTCGAGCTCGAGGGAGATTATAAGTGAAAATTTCCTACTAGTCAATTCTAACCAATTATAGGCTTGCATTTTAACATGTTGCTATGGCAACGACCTAATTTTATCGGAAATCACCCTACTCATAATCACGTGACTGAAAGATTAATAAGTGGAAATCTCCCTGGCTTTGCATCTGAATGTAGCTCCCATATGATTACGGTGTTGCCGTCCCCACTCTCCCTAACAATCCCACACTGTGGTTGGTGCATGGGAGCTACATCCAGCCGCTACTATTAAATCTTCTCGAATAGTTTTGGCATGAAATTTTTCTGCCGAATCTCCCGCGAGCTCGAATTAAAAATACGGAAATTTGTTCTCGTTGCGAATTTTTCAAGAAAATTTTCAAAAGATTCGCAACTCGACAAAATTTCCGGAAATAATTCGAGCTCTAGGAAGATTATAAGTGAAGATAGCTATTGGCCAAAATATTCGTGAACACCCTGTACGATCTACGTCTAACTATTAATATTTTGTTGTAGCACATTTCAAAAAAACCACCCTTTTTGCTCAAAAACCGCAATTTTCGTTTTCGCTAATTGTACACTCAGTAGGCAGTTACCGACAAATTCTGAAGAAAATCAGCTTGCCCGTTTTTTTTCACGTTAAAATTTCATCGGATTATTATTGTTTACACAACTGTTCAATACTATATACTAACTACGTTACTTTTCCGTCACATGAATTTTACGAAATGAAGATGGAGTCGAATTTATAAGACCAACTCAAACTATCCCTGTACGCTGTAAAAATGAATTGTACTGGTGAGGAAAGCATAGTTTTATTTTTACGCATAATGATAATCTAAGTAGGTATTTTGATTCGAAACATTGAATTTTACGCTATTAAATTAAATCCGCATGTTATGGTATGCTTCTAATAAGCCTATACAGGGTTTTATTCAATGATATCCCATAGTTACAGAAACACATTTCTGAACCAATTTCCGATAATCATGTGTCCTAAATAGTCTGGTTTTCAAGATACAGTGTGTTGGAGGTCTACTTTTTGACCACATGAAAAATCATAGGGGGTCAAGGAAAGTCAAAAACATCATGTCCATAACAACAAATATAGCAACGAGCGAAGTTGACTCGATTTACTAATAATAAATCCGATTTTTTTCTAAACCTGTATCTCGAAAACCAGAATATTTATTTTCAAGACACAATGACACTATGTTAGCCCATAAGACCTTTTCTGCTTTTCTACTTGAATTTGGTTCAAGGAACGCATTCCTTGGAACTACGGCCTATCATTAAGTAACACCCTGTGAAGACGCAGATTATTGTTGTTGAAACATTTTTTAGTTCTTATTTGCAAAATTAAAAATGGCTCCGTGAAGCCATAGCACACAATATGATATAGGAGGATTTTTCTAGATTCACCTTTATAATAGATAATTTTCATATACATATTATTTATGTAACCAATTCTCTTTATTAATCGTACCTAGTAAACGATAATAATTAATTAATTGAGTGAACAAATCCGTCCCCACCATAAATGTACCTATTTATTACATGCATCGCATTTTGTCTGTACCTTAGTAAACACTAGCCTAGTTTATACCGACAACTTGTTCCGCGGACCAAGTACCAAATTCGGACTATATCCGAACCAAATATTTGGTTCGAATGGTGTAAACAGTTGCGGAATAAGCTGGTCCGCTCTTGGTTCGTTACTCGCCAGCAAGTGTACCGAACTAAATTTGGTTCGATCTGGATCAAAGTTTTGATGTTATATTGATTTTTATTATTGTGAATTGTGTTGGTTCTGAGTTTCTAAGGCAATCTGAGCGTACTTACTCATGTTTTTTTTGGTTGCGAATTGTGTTGATGAATAATTTCGACTTGTTTTTGACATTTGACGAATTGCGGGCGTACACATTTAGTTCACGCGTTGCAAGACGGTGTAAACGGGCAGGAAGCAAGCATTGGTCCTACCGTACTATCCCCACCAGCTTGGTCCTATCGGACCAAACTAAACGAGTTATCAATGTAAACTAGGCTAATGGCTGAACAAATTGTGCGC
The DNA here is from genome assembly GCA_958502075.1 of Orchestes rusci. Taxonomy (NCBI): domain Eukaryota; kingdom Metazoa; phylum Arthropoda; class Insecta; order Coleoptera; family Curculionidae; genus Orchestes; species Orchestes rusci. Next base: position 38,688,761 of record OY293306.1, read on the forward strand.
CCAGTCCAGCCATACTTTACTGTGATACAGCTCATGTATGCTCTGTAGCGTAGTAAGGAATGCCAATACGTCTCCGGGAAGTATCTGGGCCAAAAGATTGGAGTCGAGATTGGAGTCCAGTACCTCCCTGACTGGCTAAAATCTGATAAAACTTTTTCGTGGTTTACAAAATACATTATATCTGAAAAATCGTTGCTATGGTCAGAATTCGGTTGTTTTTCCTTCCCAAACGATCTAACACTTCTGCGATATAAATTTTAGAATATCTGCATATGTATGTGCTTGAAAGAACCAGTCAATTTCATAAATTTCTCATATAAAGGTAAAAAATTAGCAAAGCTTTTGACGAGGTCTAAAATTTGATCAACTAAATGTTTGGTTTCGGATGATGGGTGCATATTAAGCGATTGTTCCAATGCAGTTACAGGCTAACACAAATTTTTCAAAAACAAACGCAGCGACATCACTCAAAAACTACCACACATTTGATTTTTGTAGATCTCCTATTTCAATCAGTCAATAAATAAAAACACTCATTAACTTGAAAAGTTTCAGGCTAGCAAATCTCTTATCAAGAGCAAAAATTAACTTTTAACTACAATTTCTAAAAACCAGTGCATCAGTCTTGTCAAAAATATTTTCCAGTATAAATAGTTACCAAATCAAAAACAGAGAATCATAATACCCGTGTATTGCAGAAGACCACTACCTATATTATTAGGTATTCATGTTTTTCTTTTAGAACCGTTCGTCGGACAAGAGAGTTTCAAAGGGCTATTCTTACGAATAAAAAGTGGGTAGAAAGTTAACCCCAGTTTTGAAAGATAAATTTATTAAAATGACTCTGTGTTATGATCTACGTGCATGGATGTCACTAATAGAAATAAAAAAGAAGTTTGAGCTGAAAAAATTGATAAGTATGAATTGTGGATATAATTAACCAACAAATCTCAAAATATCGCACCACGATGAAATAATAAGGGAGAGCCCGTTATTTTACAATACTTTCATTGTGCTGTTTATCAAAAATAAAGTCAATTGCTGAGGTACCCATTGTTTCCTGAAAAATCGTTCAAGAATCCATATCGTTAAGGTTCAAAACTCCCTGTAGGAACTCGAACCTATCAAGAGAGATCAGTTTTTTTTGTCCATAGAAATACCCGGAACATCTTAAACCATATACTTATGTCTTAAACCATCGGTCTTATTAGGAACACCCCTGGACCATAATTCTTGAATTTCAGGAGAATGGACGTTCTCTTGACAGAAGTGATGATTGCGTGGTATCTGGTGGTATCGAAATGCAGTTTTTGAACGGTCTGTGATCGTTCACTTAAAAGGTCACTCGTTCCCCACTCAAGAATAGACCGTGGAAGTGTGACGTCAATGACAGCTATTTTGGGTAAAAACAAACTTTTTGGCCATTTGGTTTATCCACAAAATAGAGGGCCTCTGGGGCATTATATTAACAGGCATATCAGAGCGTTCAGGCCGTTTAGGCGTCTTGTTATCCTCCACTAGTGCACACACGAATTTCCACTTTTCTACACTGCTACACTCAGTGTGGCTTGGATTGTCTGCACCAAATGTACCTACTAAACGCGTTCGTTGAATTTCCTTTACACTATTCAGCCATGCCATAAGGTACACCATCAATCTGCATTACACTATCCTACACCGAAAAAACAGACACACCTTTTATCTTGTTATCAGAATACAACAAATTATTGTATTTTATTGACCATATTGTGATTATAGCACCACTGCATTCGTTAAGAGAGAATCAATTGATTCTACTAACTAAATACCTATTATTCTTTAGTGATACAAACAAAAATGAACTGCTGGATAATGAAGAAACCGGATAAACACAATGTTTGCGAGCTCGGGATTACCGGAAAATTATGATAGATGGTGTCTACAACATCACAAAAAAAATATCAGAATCCATGCTTAACTTAAAAAATAAATAACGTTTACTATGTGATATTTCACAATATCAACATAAAGGGCAGTATTCGCTAAAGGTGCCTTTTGTGCGAGCGGTATTGGGAGATTTGAGTAGGTATTTCGGAATTGAGAGATTTGGAGGTGGGGCAAGTGGCACTACTGTGGAGATACCCTTTTATGCACCGGGTATTTGGTGATACGGCGATTCCGTGATTGCGTTGCCTAAAATTTATAATTTATCTTACACCGTGGCTTCAACGAAGATTTGGGTATTTGGAGAAACGGATATTCCAACAAACGCGCTGCCGTCACGTGATCGTCATCCACCAATCCGGCGAATCTCAGTTTGACCAAATCTCCCAATCAATCCCTTTCGCACCTTAAAGCGTTCTTCCATACAACCCTACCTAACTAGAAATAAAAATATGCATACAAGATATAGGCTAGACTATTACCTACTAAAAAAAGTTACCAGGAGACATTTCATTTCGGATATCAGAAAAGATCTGTACCTAAGCTTAAAGCTAGAATCACAGATATTCATCAACAGATGAAATATTTCGGAATTTAAAAACTGATCCACCTGAAAAGAAAAGACATTTCTGAATGCAGCCGTACGATGAAAGGGAATTTTAAATCGAACAGTGTTTTTTAAGCTTGAATTATGAAGATCTTGCCGCGCAACAATCAGATCGGCAAGGTATAGCTGGGGCATTTATGTTTAAACACAAAACACACTACAAACGAACATTGCAAAATGTTTTATTTATTTAAGTTTACATATAACGCAATTCGTATTTTGAAATGTTATTGGCAATATAGATTTATAGATTGGCGTTATATGATTGAACTTCTTAACATTATATGTGTGTACAAACCGCATTCCAGCGTTCTGAGCACACTGTATTTGATCCCTGTACTCGATTATTCAATCAACGACTCGACACTAAAGGTGCCTTATGTGCGAAAGGGATTTGCAAATACCCGAATCTTCGTTGAAGTTTATCTTGTCGCCGTAAAATATACTTTGCGCACGCGCAATGATCTTCTGTGACGCCACCTAACCTAGAACGTTTGTACAAAACAAAGCTTGTTTCCTTCTTCTTATAGAATAAATCAATAATTATTGATTTTTTTTTCATGGGTAATAACAACAGAAAGGTAATTCTCATTTGTTAATATAAATTTTAGGCAATGCAATCACGGAATCGCCATTTAAAAAAAGGTAAGTTATGTCAATAATATTGACATTTGACAGTTAAGAAAATATTTGACTCAGCACAAAACTTTACGTTAAACCCTGCATTTCCTTTTTTTGGTCGACCTTTCAGCTCAAAAAATAAATATTTCACAGCCTTTTGAAAGTGTGACAAATTAAATTGAAAGCACTGTACAAATTATACCTCAAATATTTTTAGACAGAAGTTCGATATGATTCAGTTTTAAATAAAAATAAATAAAATAAAATAAAAGTATCCGATATAAAAAGAAACCGATAAATTTGTGCTGATCAATATTCACCCAGGACGAACGTAGTGAGCGAGATCCAATTAAACCTTTTCCAAGTAAATCATCGTTTAATCAGTGACAAGATGTAAAATATCCGCGCGAAAAGAATAAGATAATGAAGATCTACAAATTATAAGAAAGAACAGTTTTATTTTCGAATGTAATCTACACCCAACGTCAAACAACACACAAATGTCTTGGACCCAAAATGTTTTTTCACCATTTCTACAGAGACTAAAAATCTGGTCAAATATCATTATCTTTATTCTTCCACCCAATGACTTTTCAAAAAAAAAAAAGTCTGAGCACCTAGACTGGGAGTGAGAATAGAGTACTTTTACTTATTCATCTGATCAGATTTTTAATATTCTCAGGAATGGAGATAAAACATGGTGGGGTTCAAGACTTTTGACGTTGAGTGTGTTTTTTTTTTATTCGCTTTGATTTCATATTGAGATTTAATGATATATATGCATATCAGTAAATGTGTTTTATTTCAAACCAAAAGGTTGTTCTGTTTTGAGAGGAATCATTTTAAAAAAGTCTAATAAAATGTCTCTAAATTTCATCAGAAAAAAAAATAGACCTACCTTTTCTAAAGTTATTCAGTGCATGTCGTGATTCGTGCGCGTCTGATGGTGGGTCGGTGGGTCCTCATGTAAGGACGGCGTTTTCGCATTTTGTGATATGATTGGTTCGTGATATTCCCGCCGTCATGATTCAAAAACACACAACCAATCAAAACGGGTATGTGGATACGCTCAAAATGTCAAAATGCTGCCACTACGCTCATGGGGACGCACCATGATGGTGGGTCCTCATGTGCGTATTTCAAGAAGGGCGTTTTCGCGTCTTGCGATAAGATTGGCTCGTGATATTCCCGCCGTCATGATTCAAATTTATACAAGCAATCAAAACGGCTATGTCAATACGCTTAAAATATCAAAACGCGGTCACTATGCCCATGGGGACGCACCCGTTCTGATTGGTTGTATAATTTTGGATCATGACGGAGGGAATATCACGAACCCATCCTATAGCAAAACGCTGAAACGCCGTGCTTGAAATACGCACATGCGGACCCACCATGATGGTGCCACAAAACATTCCCCCTGGTGCGTCCCCATAAGCGAAGTGGACGCGTTTTGACATTTTGAGCGTATTGACATACCCGTTCTGATTGGTTGTATAATTTTGAGTCATGACGGCGGAAATATTACCAACCAAACATATCGAAAAACGCGAAAACGCCGTACGCACATGAGGACCCTACCATCATGGTGGGTCCTCATGTGCGTATTTCAAGGACGGCATTTTCTCGTTTTGCGATATGATTGTTTCGTGATATTCCCGCCGTCATGATTCAAAATTATACAACCAATCAGAACGGGTATGTCAATACGCTCAAAATGTCAAAACGCGTCAACTACGCCCATGGGGACGCACAATGAGTCTCGTCCATTGGTTTAAATATCGATTCTGCCATAACCTTATAATCACGATTCGGGAGACTTAACCTAACTTAAATTATAAAAATAAAACGTTCAAGATCAGTTTATTTCTAAAATAATCAACCTTATTCAGCTTACACCATGAAAATTTCACTCGCTAATTTTGCCAGAATCGGAAAATGGTCGAAGCAATTCAGCAATTTACCCGAGAGATATGTAAACAGGGCCATGAACCAGGTTTATTGGAGGAATCCTAAAGGGCCCCAATATAAAACGAATGCTGTGATCCAAAGAAAGAAGTTCAATATGAATGTACACAGACCATGGACTGTTGAATTTAGGAATGAAAATATGTCTAATTTACATTCGCCAAAAGTATTTGTGGAACCTATTAAAGAATGGAGCTATTTCAGAGGAGATCGGGTAGAAATCTTAGTTGGTAAGTGAATTTCTCCCCTCATGTCTTAGTAACTTATGCAAAAAAATGTATGTTTTTAGTTTATGTATCAGATTAAGTTTTCGAATACAGAAGCTACCTGAGCATGCAAGTTATAGGTACTTATAAAATGTTTTTTTTTTAATTAAGTATATGTATTCAATAAAGTTTACAATTCTGAAACTAACCGTACTTATGATATAATTATTATAACATCACAGTTCAAAATAGACTGAGTTTTTTTTAATAAAAATTAGGTGAGACGACTCAGGAGACGACTAGATAATAATTTTTCTTAAATTTTGAAAAATGGTCATTTCTTTCAATTTCTGCAGTTAACTTATGAAGTATATTCTGTTGTAGCCTGATGTGGGGTTATACCAAGGTTTATACAGAACGAAAGATTGTACACGCAAAAATGGCCTAGTTTTTGAGCTAAAGGTTGATTTTGAAAAAAGTTGCACTAATGGTCAACGGGGCTCTTATAGAACTTTTTACGTAGAATCCAGTTGACAGTTTTTCTCCAGACTTGTCTCTAGATATATCGGTTTCTGAAATATTGACCAATGCTCGGGCCAATGTTTAGCTTTTTTAAAAGGGAAACCCTTCATTCAATTAAAAATGGATTCCTCTCAAAAATATAATACGTATAATGTGGGTCCATTTTAATAAATTATGACCTCGGTTACGACAATAATCCCAATTTTCATAATTCGCAATCAAAATTTTGCAGTAGGCAGTGAAAACCAACGACTTACGACTTACGATGCTTGGAGTTGGGCGTGTTTTTTTTACACCAAAATTCTAAGTTGATTGTTACCAAAAATTTACTATTGCATCAGCTGATTCTGTCACGTGACTTTATGCATGTTGTTGGTGAAAATACCACTAATCACCACAATCAACATAAAACGGCATAGACACGTTAGAGTTAAGTTCCAATTGTATTTTTTTCAATTAATTTTCAAAGTTGTGAAAATAAAAATCATTTTTTTAAAAAGGGTTTCTTTATGACCAGAAACATAAAGTGGCCCTCCAATCAAAAGCAAGTACAGGGTCTTCCCGTATATTTTTGCACCCACTTAGAGAGTTTATTTGGAAAGATGTTAAAATAAGGTCTCGAATAAGGTACATATTATAAAAAAATTTCATGTTTTTTCATGAACTTTGAAAATTTGTGGCCTAACACCTATATGCACCGTAGAAATCTAATCCGGATGAAGTCTTTATCGCGATTATATTCCAATTTTTGTATGCACCGCAGCGCTTAAGCCTGAATCGGTCGCTTAACTCTGATTGCTCCATTTTCTAGGCCCCGTTCTAGGCTTAATCGAAGAATTTCAAGGAATTCTAACCTAGTCTTTCATTTCTTTATGTTTATCCTACCAGATTTTGAGGTTTTGCGACTAAAGACAAAACTATGAAAGTGGAATATCAACGGAGGATTATTTAGATTTTTAAAAAATCATCGATTGGAGTAGGATTCTTTTCCAATTCCAATAGGTGGTCAATGGGTACTATGTACTATACAAAAAAGATCTCAATATCAAGCAATATTTATTGCTCCACAACACACTCATAATAATGCGAATTGCTCAATAGAATATTGAATTGAATAGGTACCTATTTTTGTAGGTATGTATATACTATAAAAAACAGTGTACCTATCACACTCTGATATCTACCGCATATTTTACCTATGATTTTTTATCGTTCAATCGATCGACTCAATTTGGATTGGTGTTGAAAGTAGGTACCTACCTATCTATATCCTGTAGAGGTATCTAATGGCTACTAATCTCAAAGTTTTGTCTAATTCTAATTCAATTCAAAATTTTAAGTTTACGGGTAAACCCAGACTCATGAACAAAAAGACTCGTTGATTTACTTTTTTTTAAAGCTTTAGGTACTAATCATATCTACAAGATAAACTAAAATAAAAACCTTTAAAACTGATGGTCTCATCACTTTTTATTTGTTTTCCCAAATGAGATCTTTTCATTCAATTTTCTTGACTTCATCCAAGTCCCAATTTATAACAGATATCCCAATAGAAGAAGGTTTGTGTTTTTATCAACTATATAAGACATTATTTTAATTATATTTGCGTTTTCCAAAGTTTGTACATCGAGTTGTACATATTTGTGATAATTTCAAAGTAGATAATGATTTTGAGAATTATACAATATTTTTAATTTATCAATGGACATTCCTCGGGGCATTCTTTACAAAATCATGTAATTAACCACTTGTTTCTACTAAAATATATTTTCTTGTGTTGTAAAAATTGATGTTTTTATTTATCATCAGATGGATGGAATTGTTATTCTTGCTGTATTAGACTAGGTATAGAGTATATAATAACCACTCAATATCATGAAATCTAAGCCCAAGAAAAGAGAAAAAGCAAATATACGAATGGTTCAAGAATAAAAGTTGATACCTACACCAAATATTGAATTTAGAAGAAAAACCCCTTGGCTAATGTTTGCTAAACGTCATATCAGGCTTGCGGATGTTACTGATCCATATTGTTGCTCATTTTTCATTAAAACTTGCAAGCAAATAGCAAAACTCAAAACAAATCACGCAATATAAATTTCAGAATTGTTATTTATATATTTTTCTAGGTTATTTTGTGACGTTGTCAAAAGTCTCAACAGGGATTAACGATCCTTGCAGCGAATTCTTCGGTGCATACAAAACACCGCTTAATCTAACTTTGAAAATTAATCGAGATTGGCTAAGCTCTCGTACGGTGCATATGGCTGTTTGATGTAGAGAAATTTTGGTAACTGTCAAATATTGACAGGTTGACGATTTTTCAAATGGAACACCCTATATTATGTTAACATTTTTGGATTCTACGTAAAATTCTAGACAGATTTGACATCTGATGTCCTATACCCAATACCTAAGTATAAGCGTTTCTGAAATATTTAAATTTTTGTCAAAAATGACGCTTGTAGGTTCCTGTTTAAATATAAATTTTTCGTATAAGAAAGCCTTTATTGTTCAATTTGTAATGGATTTCTTATTGAAAGGGACCTACTTTCAAAAATTTTCACTATATTTTGATAACTATTATTACAGGGTGGCCCAAAAATAAGATCAAAAATTAAATTAGGAAAACTGCCCAAAATCAATTTTTTCTCAAATGGAAACAACAAATTCTTATAATTTTATCTGATTGAGCATTGAAAATAAAGGTGAGAAATACATATTTCTTTTTTTTATTTTTGTATTAGACAATCTTGCACAGACTTATCTTCATTTTCAATGCTCTATGCAAAAAAATTATAAAAATTGGGGGTTTTCATTTGAAAAAAATTATTTTTTGCAGTTTTCCTAATTCAATTTTTGATCTTATTTTTGGGCCACCCTGTAATAATAGTTATCATAGAATTTTGAAAAATCTCTTAAAGTAGGCCCCTTTCAACAAGTAATCCAATACAAATCAAACAATAAAGGCTTTCATTTACAAAAAAAAATTCATTTAAAAAGGAACCTGCATGCTTCATTTTTGACATAAAAACTCAAATATTTCAGAAACGCTCATACTCAGGTATAGGACATGATACATAGAATCTGTCTAGAATTTTTCGTAGAATACAAAAACGTGATAATATATAGGATGTTTCATTTGAAAAAATCATCAATCTGTCAAAATTTGACAGTAACCAACATTTTTTTACATCTTAGCCCAAGGGTTATTGATACTACATATCAATTAACCTTGATCTTAGCCCAGAAATCATGAAAGTTCATGAAAAAACATTAACCTTTTGTATCCACCCTGGTATTCACCTCATTTCAATACTTATCTTTTTAAATATACTCTCTAGATGGGAGCAAAAATATACGGGAAGACCCTGTACATCATATATCTATAAATAGCTATATGGGAAGCAATTCTACACGCTTCAAGCCAGGATTAGATAGAAGATCCCGCTGTACTGTATATTTTTCGCATAAGTCTATCCTTTTCTATCGCGAGGGGTCCAGCGGGATCTTCTATCTTATCCTGGCATCAAGCGTCGTTCGTTGTTCAAATGGGACGGTTCCCATATAGAGTTAATAGATATATGCTGTACATGATCTCGGACCTTTTTTTCTATCGTGTGCTATCATCGAAAATTGTACCCAAGATTGTACCACATAGATAAAAAAAATCTTGATTATGAATTCAATCATGAATAAATACACTTATATCCTTACATCCTTTTCAAAAACTATTTTAATGAACGGGTTTTTTTTATTTGATAAATACAATTGTTTGTCTTTGTACCAACTTTATACCAATCATTTTCTAACACCAAAGCAAGAAACATCTTTGTTATTGGCTTTTACAGTAAATGCTGCAGCTCTGTAGCTACAGTATCAACATTTTTAATCTTGATTTCTCACTTGTTCAACTTCAACTCAATTTTTGTATCAATCTCTGCTCATTAATAAAGTCTCAAGTTTACTCAATAATAATTATTGAGACAATTATTGACAATATAATGTTTATGAGGTTATATGTACTCTATCAACATAAAACAACCAAAGTAATTACATAAATTTTTTTGTGGCATCGGACTTTCACCAAATGGAATTCACCAGTAATTTAAAAACGTGCTGTAGACACTAGATTCTTATTTTTCACCTCAAAAATCACCCATGTCACAATTTCCAGCAAGTTCGGCTATACGGTTAAGAAAATAATACTTCAAATCCAAAATATTACCCGCCTTTTCAACGTACCTGAAGAACTAAAACGAAGCCCAATATCAAAAAATGTTTTATGGCGTACTAACAAACTGCAATTTTTCGCTTTCTCTATACGTCTTACTATTTTTGACATGATCTTTCCGGACACCCTGTGTACAGGGTTGGCCAAGGTAAGTGGCCTATTAGAATATCTCGTGAAATAAAGTGATTGGGACTCTGAAAGTTTGTAAGGAGAGATTTTCGAAAATGCTCTTTTCAAATGAAATAATAGTGACATTGCGCGACTTCCGGTTATACCGGAAGTAGGTGTCAACTCGCTTGTTTAAAATGGAACCCCCTATAATTATTACATTTTGAGATCCGACGTAAAATTCTAGGCAGATTTTATGTATGATGCCCTGTTTTTAAGTCAAAAATGACTTTTGTAGGTTCCTATTTAGATGTTAATTTTTCGTATAAAAAAGCCTTTATTGTTTAATTTGTATTAGATTTCTTGCTGAAATAAAAGGGACCTACTAAAAGATTATTCACAATGTTTTGATTACTATTATCTCAGGGTGGACCAAAAAAATAAAATTGAGAAATCTGCCAAAAAGCAATTTTTATAATTTTATCTTATCGAGCATTAAAAATAAAGGAAATATAATATTGTTAATTCAAAAAATTCAAAAAAATAAATAAAAATAAGATTGTTTGGAATGTACAAGTTTACAAACTCACCTTTATTTTCAATGCTCAATAAGATAAAATTATGGAAATACGTGGTTTCCATTTGAAAAAATTGGTTTTTGGCAGTTTTCTTAATTTTATTTTTGATCTTATTTTTAGTGTTGCACCGAATAATGATTTTGCCGAGTAGCCGAATACCGAATATGAGGGGGCATTCAACCTGCCGAATACCAAATATTCGCCATCATAACTGAATAGTTTTAAATAATTCAATGTGCATTTTTCGTGAATTTGACAACAGCATTCGAAGTACAGGGTGTTTTCGTATATTTCGTCTGCAGACTAACTCGCTTATTATGCAAGATAGATAGGGACTTTAAATACAAAGTTGGTAGGTATTAACATGAACCGCCAGAAAAAAATATTTTTTCGTATACCGGGTGAGAAAAGTGTGGCAGACACAACTTACCTGTTTTTAAATGGAACACCCTATGTATTATATCATAATCAGATAGACATTATTCTTCTGATCTCAAAAATACCAAAGTTGGTTTTTTGGTATTGCCAAATTTAGTATCTATGACTACAATAATTGTTTGAACATTATTTATCAATTTTTATCCTTCCAATAATCTTAAACAACGAATAAAACAAGTGAATACATTAAATTATTAATAAATTGATATCAGAAAATGCATTTAAGAAAATGTGTTGTGAATAATGGCGGGTATATTCAATAATATCAATTTATTAATAGTGATAATGTATTCACTTGTTATATTCGTTGTTTTAGATTATTGGAAGGATAAAAATTAATAAACATTGTTCAAACAATCATTGTAGTCATAGATACTAGATTTGGCAATATCAAAAAACCAACCTTAAAACTCAAATATTTTAAAAACGGCTGGAAGGAATGCCTACATGATGTATATTTTTGAGATCAGAAAAATAATGTCTATTTGATTATAAAATAATATATAGGATGTTCCATTTAAAAAAATGCAAGTTGTGTCTGTCACACTTTTCTCTTGCACCCGGTATACAACTTTTTTTTTCTGGCGGTTCATTTTAATACCTACCAACTTTGTATTTGAAGTCCCTATCTATCTTGCATAATAAGCGAGTTAGTCTTCAGACGAAATATACGGAAAAACCCTGTACATATCCTATTGTCTCTATGTGCTCGTTTCACTTCAGTCCAGTCCACTGTCCATTTCATCCAGTCAGTATTACTCTATATGAGGATAGAAGATATCTGCTTGCTTTTACCTCCAAATGCAGAACAACTTGTTTTTCTGCATCAAAATTTACTATCGATGGATTAAGATTAGGTATGATATTTCAGATTGAGGTATGAAATATATTTATTTTGTTTTGTAGCTTTGTCGACTATTACTTACCCATAGAAGACTGCGCCGCAAAATTAACGTATAAGCAATATATTTTACATTAGACTCAATGTAAACATGACCGGATAAAAAATATCGTATCTTTTTTCAAGAACCATATGTATCAAGTCGACTCCAACATTGGTTTACAAAGAAAGAATGTAGGTAGCTACCAAGGTTAATTGATATCAATTAACCTTGGGTAGCTACAATATTGTAACAACAGAACAAGTTTATTTTAACCTGTATAGTTCACAGAGTGTTTCAATATACACTCTGGCCATTCACTAACTATGGGGTGAAATGTACTGGAAATTAAAATCACTCTGTAAAGTATGCAAATGTTCGAGTTAACTTGATAGATGGCTTTTCAAAAATAAATAATATGAAATTTTGAATAAACGCATCTTCACATTGAGTCTATTGCTTGAGCGTGTATTTTGCTGGGCTGTGTTCTACATAGTTTTCCGTCTATTGACAATTTGTCAGTCATTTTTCAGTAATACACCCAATTTAAATCAAAGAGATTGTGTTATTTTCTTTTATAAAGTTCTTTCTAATCTATAGTCCCATACATTTGAAAACATCAACTATTCGGTAGTTTTGCCGAATTATAAAGATCATGCCAAATATGCCGAATATCTGGTGCAACACTACTTATTTTTGGGCCACCCTGTAATAATATTTATCAAAATATTGTGAATTACAGTAGGTTCCTTTCAACAAGAAATCCAATACAAATTAAACAATAAACGTTTTCTTATTATACACAAAATCTACATTCAAATAGGAACCTACAAATGTCATTTTTGACATGAAAACACAAATATTTCAAAAACGCTTATACTTAGGTAAAGGACATCATACATCAAATCTGCCCAGAATTTTACGTAGAATCCAAAAATGTGATAATATATAGGGGGCTCCATTTGAAACAAGCAATTTGACACCTGCTTCCGGTGTAACCGGGAGTCGCGCAACCCCACTATTATTTCATTCGAGAAGAGCATCTTTGACAATCTCTTTCTATAAATGCTCAGAATCCCAATCGCTTAATTTCCCGAGATATTCTAATAGGCCACTTCGCTTGGCGAACCCTATATACAGTATGTCTGATGTCCGCGAATGCGGTTAACAAGAGGTGAAATTAACCAAAAATTGAAAGATACGAAAAAAAGTCATTCTTGATATAAAAAAGTCTGCTTGCCGAGAAAAAAGGAGCTACGATGAGAAAATTGATTCTTATTATACAGGGCGTCTAAAAATTGTAAAATCATAAAATAAAACAAGAGTACTGTTTGGCCTTTTAACGTGAAATGATAAATAAAAAACTTGTTCCAAATTTAGTCATAACCCTGATTCAGCACTTGCTTAAGAAAATTTGAATTTATGAAAATTTTAAAGAACTTGAGTCCGCATTATACCACTTCCTAATCAATAATTTTATACCTGTACATAATTACCTGTTGTTGTAGATATAAAAGCTATGAAAGTTTTTAGATGAGGACCATTTGCTTGTTTGATTTTTTTTAATTTTCATAAATTCAAATTTTCTCCAGTAAGTTCGTAATCTGGGCCTGAAATTGGAGCAAGTTTTTTATTCATCATTTCACCTGATTAAGCCAAAAATGGCTGTTTGCTCTTCATCGACTTTATGTTTTTGCATTTTTGAGACGCTCTGTATAATGAAAATTAATTTTCTCATCGTAGCTTTTTTATCAAGAATGCCTTTTTGTCGTATCTTTCAATTTTTGGTCCATTTGTAGTCTGGTTACCCGCAACCGCGGACATATTGTATACGCAATAAAAAAAAACAACGCTACTCTAAAAATAATGAATCAATAGTTATGTGCTGTGTTGATAAGATCTGATCACTGCTAGGTTTTGATAATTTTTTGATTCTACAGTATGTCGGAAGATGTTTGAGACAAAAGGACAAAAGAATACAAAATTTGATTTTTCCAGAAGAAGTAATTGTTTTTAAAAATGTTTGCTTGCTAAAAAAAGACGATTGTTGAGGAACCTCCATTGCACAGTTGGGGAGAGCCCTCTTTCCTCCACACAACGAAAAGTCACAATAGAAAACAGATTAAAGCCTCTGGGATGATCTCTACATTTTGCAGTTTTTTTTGTGATTTACCTACCAAGAAAACAAGTAAAAATTAATAGACTTGTACAGGGTAGTCATTTGAAAACGAAACAGAGGTGATTTTGGGCGCCTCAAGACATTTAAAAAAAATCCTTCGGCCGGTCAATTTTCGATTAAACGGGGAACCATTTTTTCGGCATTTTCACCTTTTGAAGAGCAAAGCCCTAGCGGGCTTGACAAGGGCCGCCAAAATTTCAAATGGTATGACGGGTCGAGTGTTATCTTATTTTGAAGGTATCTTATGTAGATTATAACCCCAAAGTTTCAAACTGCTAATATCTACCTAGTCTCTACGGGGGCTAAAGAAAGTTACCAAAAAATGTACATTTTGAAGCATTCGTGGGGTGATTTGGCGACATTCATCAATACTTGTTTTTGCAGGTCTTTCATAGATATTGTCTGGATCGCATAAATTTTAGTTTTTAAAAAATCTAACAGGGTCTAATCTGGATAACGTGAAAGCCACTCAATAGCTCCTTTTCTTCCAGTATCCATTGTTCTGAAAAAGTTTGGCGCGAATATCGATGAACGAAACATAGATAAGTGGGATGGCGCACATCTTGCGATGGTTTTTAAATATTTTTTTTTAACTTTAATCAACCCCTATAATGGCTGTGTAGATAGTAGCGGTGGAAAACTTTGGGGTTATAATATAAATTCCTTCAAAATAAGGTATCACACGACCTCTCATGCCATTTCAAATTTTGGGGGCACTTGTCACCCTCGCTGGGGCTTTGCTCTTCATGGCGCGTGAATGCCAAAAAAATTGTTCCCCCTTGAATCAAAAATCGACGGGTCCGAGCATTTTCTCTTGGATGTCTAGCCCAAAATTACCTCTGTTTCTTTTTCAAATGGCCACGCTGTATTTTCCTAGTCGGAATAAACATTATCTTGATTGATTTGTTTTATAGGCAAAGACAAGGGAAAACAAGGAATCATAAAAACAATCATTGATGAGAGAAACTGGGTACTGGTTGAAGGCCT
The DNA here is from genome assembly GCA_958502075.1 of Orchestes rusci. NCBI lineage: Eukaryota > Metazoa > Arthropoda > Insecta > Coleoptera > Curculionidae > Orchestes > Orchestes rusci. Next base: position 38,704,013 of record OY293306.1, read on the forward strand.
CAACACGAAGTTGAAAAATATGGGAAAAGACGAAAAGAAAGACTTTGATGGAGTTTACATTCAGGAGGAACAACCTTTGCTAGTCACTACCGATATTTCTCTTGTTGATCCGTCCGACTTGAAAGCCACATCATTTGAGTGGCGGTGAGTACTTTTGAATCAATAATGTTTGTTTTTATCCCAAAATAAGCGACACTGAATATTAATAATTCCTCTGATTCACATACTTTTGTTTCACATTATTAAGTGACAAAAGTTGAATGAAACACTAATAAATTGTGGTACCTACTGATAACCTTTGGTTTTGTACATTCTTCTCTCAATACAGGTTCACTGAAGAGGGTGCAAAAGTCCGCGTATCCACAAGAACGGGAAGAATCATTCCTATACCAGCTTCAGTGGAAGAAACAATGGACTACAAAAGCAAAAGTACCTACAAGGAACAGCCAAAAGATACACCAAGCTCTGTGGTCACCGAAGTCACCTTTCAACCCAAATTGTGTACCTTCGAAATGGACATCATGGAAAAAATGGGCATCAAAGAGGACAGAATACCACCCAAGTCGTATTGGTATTAGCTTATGTTGTAATTTGTAAATAAATTGTTTTAGATTTCTATCCATGTAAGAAACAACCTGACAATTGATTCTATCATTTTGTTGTTTTATGAACGATTCATATTTTACTGATTTAAATCCAATAACTACAACAAAATATTATCGAAGAATAACTAAACCTTGTTCAAAACCAAGAGAATCTAGTGAAATTGTATCGCCTTAAACATATAAGGTTAAAAAAAATCCGGGCAAGCTGATTTTTTCAGTGTTTGTCAGCGACTGTCTTCTGAGTGTGAAATTGGAACAATCTGGAATCTTTCGCGTGCGGTTTTTGATCAATAGGAGTGGTTCTCTGATTTGTGCTACAACAAAATAATTAGAAGCAAATTGTACATAAGTAATATGAACTTTCTCTATAAATTTGCCTTATGAAATTTTATAGATTTTTATTAAGATTTTTTATTTCGGGAATTAGCGCCTTTTGGGGTGATTTTCAAAAAGTTGACTCGTTTGAAAACTATTCATAATAAAAGGACAAGCAACGTTATGATGTTTTTTGTCACTCGAGTATTGTGGTAGTTTTCAATGTTATTTTTTTTTTCAGCGAATTCACCTTTATGAAATTTCATGTAAGAGTACATCATTTTAAATTCTATTACACACAGCGTCAAAAGTCTGAGTCTGATTCACCCTTGTTTTTTTCACATTTCTACAGATAATAAAAATCTTATCACATAAATCAGCAAAACCTTGTCACACTGGGAGCAAAGTTTACTTATTACTATAAGTTGGATCACGCCACGCGGAACCTTTCAATTTAAGGAATCAAAGGCGGCTCGAAATAGTTGAAATTCCCCGGCACCGGCAAAAAATATCTCGCTTTACGAGGGTCCAAACATACAATTGAAATACGCTGTGCTTTGTTTGAATACCGGGAGCATTTGAAATTATTCTAGATTTTGTGACTGTGACTGTAGTGGGTATTTGATATGCAAAAATAATATGTCAGACAGATTTAATTCTAATAATATATTATTTTATTATATGTACATTATTATATTATGTTGTAAAACAGCAATTTTCGATCCACTTTTGTTCTGCTCTGCTGGTGTTAATTTGTTTATTTGCAAATTTTTGAATAAATCCGACTTCTTGTGAACAGTGAAATTAGAAAATCTAAGGAAAATTCCTTGCAAGAATGATCAAAAATTACATTTGAAAATGACTGCTTCAGTTTCTTGCCAATATTGTCTTGACCAGCCAGATCTTCAAATTTGCTTGTGAATATATTTTCCAATGCAACAATGTATTCACAAATGTCACAATAATTGAACAAAGGTTAGTCTAGCCCTAAAATTTTGAACTTGGACATGAAAATTTGGTCATTTTTGCCAAGTTCAAGATTTTATATCTAGACTATCCTTTGTTCAATTATTGTGAAATTTTCAAGAAGTACATACTTTTTGCCCCTCTTTCGAATGGTGCTAGCTATTTTTATCAATTTACACACAAAAAAGTTTTATTTTAACCCTTTTTTTAAACTTGATAAAATGACATTAAACACGTTTTTAAAGAAATCGCCAGGACACGTAAACTGGCAAATGAATTGGAGTATCTGAATGCACGATTATACTTCTTTGACAACTGATGCGGGATAAAAGTTTTATCAAATTTTAGGCCGTTTCTATTTATCTGGCCACCTCTGTATGTCAAAGCGAGTTATATCATAATCAAAACCAATGTCACTTAACCTTGATTGATTTTGCGTTATTCTGATGATTGTTGATCAGAGTATTCGAAGTAGACATTCACGAGGATGATAACTAACATTGATGGCTGCGAATAAACATATAACTCCACTTCTGTAATTTATATCAAAAGCTGCCGCTTTGTCAAGATGTATTTTTGTCAAAAACTGCCAAAGTCAAGAAGGTCAAAATATTATGACAATGAAAAATATCGTAAATCTCTCAGAATGTATAGCCTTCAAATCAATAATCCCTGTTCCCGGATTATTTAGTTTTTTGAGAAATTGAACTGTGTGATGTTTGAAAAAATGAAACAAACCAATTTCAATTGCATAAAAATATGCGATAATTAAAACCTATTGACAATACCTATTTCACTTGATCGGGTCTACTAAACTTTAACTCAAATTATTATTATTAACTGCATTATTATCAACTGCACAATACACAATACACGTTAGAAATGTTCAAAATGTTCAAACTAACACAAGGCACAAGAATATAACTGAAAATGTTACACTGGTTACGAGACCACTCGGTACAATTGCATGAAATTAAGTGCAGCAAATTTGCAAAGCGACAAGCGACCGCGAGCCACCGTATAGATCTCAGGACATAAGCTCCGCCCTGGCAACGGGCAAACCGTCTGTCTGCGGGTCGACGTAAGGGGTAGGTAGAACTGGAATTTTTGTCGAGTGATTTAACTTATAGTATACAGCTTGTTCAAGGCTTTTCTGCGGTCACGTCACAGTATTTGACGTTTGGTAGTATGTCGTAGATTCATCGCTCCACATGTGATATTTGTCAAATTGATCCGAAAGACCCTCGTCCAGACGTATGTGATTTTTTTTTCAATGTGTAAGAGAGAGACGGAAAAGTATGACGTAACCGCAAGAAAGCCATGAACAGACTATAGGTAAACTTTGCTGGGAGTATCTAACGATGTCACTCTTGGATGGATACCAGGATACACAGGGATAGCTGGGAACGAGCGGGCGGATCTACTAGCACGCAAAGCTGCAAATACACCACTTCTGGGTCCAGAACCTGCTATTGGTATAACAAAATCCTCTGTGAGAGGTTGGCTGAACTGTTGGTCCAAAAAACAACAGAAAGCTAGATGGTGCCAATCACCAGGTCTGAAACACAGTAAATTAATGATGGCAGACGAGATCGAATCATCATTTTCTGGAAGCCTACTGAAACTCAGCAGGAATCAGCTAAGGAAAGTAACAGGTATATTAACTGGACACTGCACTCTAAGGAAACACATGCATATCATGGGTGTTTTCAACGAGGAACCCATATGTAGGCTGTGCAACGAGGAGGAGGAAACAGCCTCCCACATTGTATTCGAATGTGAAGCGCTGGCGTACTGGAGAAGAGATAATGGGGAATTCACAACCACTCCTCAAAGGACGGACAGGGAAACAGTAGAACGAGTCATAAACCTTATTCGGGCAATGGAGCTCTTCGACTGAGAGACAGGCACAGAGAAGATACAATAAGCCCAACTAGAGGCTGCGGTGTCGGGGCCAACAGCCCGAAACTCGTAGCGCCTGTACTTCAGTAATCAGTATCACATAAATAATGACTAGGAAATCTCTTTTGTTTTTCCCAGTTTAGGTCATCGGACTTTGTTTTTGTTGAAAAGTCATTGAAGTCATTGTGCTTCTTGGAGGCAAGAATTATACCGATCCTAAAAATTACACTACGATTGAGCTTTTGATAGACTAGATATGCAATTTGGAAGATGTCAACAATTTCCTAAATTTTGCACTTTTTACTAAAATCTTGAGAAATGTATCATTTTAAGAATATAAGAACCGACACAGAGCAGGAGCATGAAGGGGAAATCAAAATATCATGATTCAACACAACTTACCTACAGCCTACAGCCTACAGCTTGTTCTATGCTTTTCTGCGGTCACGTCACAGTATTTGACGTTTGGCAGTATGTCGTAGATTGATCGCTCCACATGTGACATATGTGAAATTGATCCGAAATATCCTCGTCCAGATGTACGTGATTTTTTTTTCAATGTGTAACCGCAGGAAAGCCATGAACAGACATTATATACCAAGTTGCACCCCTAAGAAGTTATACGCCTCGAAGTGAGTTATACCTCGACTTAAAAACACCAAATTTGGTACACGTTGTGCGAGTGTTGCATCAAATAATGATATTTTGGGTTCTCCTACATTCAATTCACTTTACTTTATTGATGGCAACATACAGTTATAGTACTTCCACAGGTCAACAAAATAACAAAAATATCCATGTGTATACCTATACGTGAAAAGCGAACAATAAAAAAGTAAAAAGGTAAAAAATATAACATTAGAACAATGAAGAATATTATTACAAAACATAGATACTTTACAAGAACATTTACTTATTCATTACATGAAAAAATTCGTCTAAACTATAGAACGCATTAGTTAACATGCTTCTGCTCTGTGTCGGTTATGTCAATAATTTTAACATTTTGCGTGGTTCAACTTTCTCATTTTAAATAACAACCCTATTTTTTCATTTTATTTTTGCATTCTCTGTAACATTCTTAACATTTTTCATATAGCATACCCAATACCCGAATTCAGCCAGTAAGAAGATATAAACGTCAGAAATTTGCAATTTTTTCGAGCATGTGTTTTAAATTCTGTCGATTCCACTCAGTCGCTGATGGAACCTGAAAAACCCGTACCTACTTTTTTTCAAATGACAATTTTATCAGACAAATAACTGTTTTCAGTTTCGAATGTTTGAAAAAGACAATTAACGCACTGTAAAATGGCCATTTTTTGCCAACTGAGAATTAACATGTGTGTTAGTTTGGTAACGATTTGATTATCCAGAATGCAGAACACAGAAGATATTTTGTGAAAAAAGAAAACATGATAAATTTGACTCGTAAAGGATCAATAATTGTTCCACGTTCTCCAGGAATAGTTTGGAGTTTTGGAATTTTTATTCGAGATAACACAACTCGACGGAATAATTATCATCAGAGTGGTCGCATTCTTTATCATTGATACAAGGATAGGTACAGGAAAATCCGTGAAAACGTTATTTTTCAAGTCTTATTTTTTCTGACTACATTCAAAAGATTTGGAGTTGTTTTTTCTGACTTAATCCAAAAGATCTGTGATTCTCTTTCTACAACACGAGATCGTTCGAATCTCCATCTGACGCACGGTTCGTGACTAGAGCACATTCCTGATTTTTTTTCCACATTTGGAGAGGATTTGTTATCAATTTGCTGAAGGGTATAATGATACGAATTGTATCAAAACAAAAACAAATTGCATTTAAATTGCCACACCCGCAAACACACGGACGTATACTTCTCAAAACGTGCAAACAAAATTTGTTACGCTGTTTAAAGAAATGTAAACTGGATCTTCGAAGCTAATTCGTAAGTCACACTATTCGTGCCGTATTCAGAAGAAGTGGTTGAGGAAATCAGTTTATTTTGTCTTTCATGAAAGTATCAAAGGTATAAAAATTTTAATTATCAGAGACCCCAAATATAGATCAGAATGTTTCTCTCACACTTTTTTTAAATAAACATATCATTCTTCAAAACCTAACAGATAAGTGATTGATTTGCACAGATTCTGATTAAAAAGTCATGAATTTATTCTTTTCTAAATTCAATATCATTGTTCTTCAAAACACCAAACCAATTGCATCCTACTGAGATTGATGTAGAATGTAGAAAAGCGAAATTGTCTAATGTTCAAATAAAAATACAACAGTTACAATAGTAATAATAATGGTTTATTTCCTTCTGTAATAATTTTTTTTATGATCCATAGTTTTTTCCAGTGTAGTTATTAGATCATTGGTTATTTCGATAAATCGGACAGACCGAAATAAGTTACTCCATAATATTGTGAGAGCTTTTTTGTGTTTTCTTACTCTACACATTAAGACCGTCAGATATTGACATATTTTGCGGAATGATTTTCTCATCGCTTTCAACCACTAAAAATAATATCATTGTTGAGCTCAAAAAATTAAAATTCATGCAGGGACTGCGAGTCTGCTAGGCATACCAAAAATCTGTTCGCAATATTGTCCGAACGATATATTCTGAACAGCTGACCGGCTTATGATGGGAGGGATACTTTTGCCGGGTTCTATCATAATTCATTCTGTTGATTGCCATACGCGAAAAAATGCATCAGCAACCGAGAATTCGTTTGGCGATGGAGCCTTTCATTTAACGATCTAAGTTGCAAACCTTATGGCACTGTTTTTTTACTCGTAGATTGTGATATTATGTGTTGAAATGCCATTCACGAGAGATTTAAAAGAAATATTTTTTTTTTCTGCAAAAGAAAAAAACATTTTTATAATGTGCCAAGCACACTTGCGGTCGGTAAATTTTCATTTTTTGAACTCAACAATGATATTATTTTCAGTGGTTAAAATCCCAGCAACGAGAAAATCAGTCAGCAAAATATGTCATTATCTGACGGTCTAAATTATACACATAAAAAAATATCTCACTCAAATTGATCAGTCCGCCATAAGTCACGTTACGCAATAATAAATAACATTAAGGTAAATAAATGAATGTCTCACTATCTTTTGAAGTTTTACGTGCATCGGTTCAGTTCAATGATTACATAGTTTAAAATGTTTTAAAAAACTTAATTTCACTACTTCCATATATGAAATTACATCAAAGAATTATACCATTTTATACCTATTACAAAACTATTTAACTCACCAAATCGTTATTACCAGCTCCATAAATTGACAATGACCTTCAATCATTGACTATAATACTATCAGTGCTCGAGATCTTCTCGAGATGCTTCCGTATGTTTGTAACAGAGGGAGCCAAGCGAAATACAGCGATAGGGGATTAACCATTTTCCTGATTCGAGAACCGGCCAAGCCCTATAAATATCAGAGAATTTGATATTTGATGTGCCATGACTGCCATGTGTAGCTTGTCTAGAGTTTATCAAGGTTAAATCGCTGCCTGTTTCTCGATATTTGCATATTATTTGAAGCCAAAACATGCTTGCCCGTTATTCATTTCTTCTTGTTTGTGTACTTTTTGTATCATTTGTGCAGTGCGACGAGAATATCAAGCTTGAAGATGGATTGGTGTAAGTTTTGTCATGATTTGATATCGCATTTGACTACGTTTTTGCATTTTCTAGAATCAAGTTGCATAGGCAGCAAAAAACTTCGTTTGAACAGCATTTAAATAAAATGGATGTTTTAAACAGAATTGGAATTAATACTGACTGGTTGTATAAGAAGCCACACAAAAATAATAGCACTAATGATTCGATTGCTTTGTACCGATTCATGGATGTAAGTATCATTGCAAAAAAATAATATTTTGCTTTCCAAATAGCTTTCCGTCATTTTTCTTTTAATAGGCACTACATGACAATATTAGATGGTATAAAGTATAGTACGAATCACAGATCAGGAAATTCTCGAGTTTTTATTGTCTCTCCTTTAGAAACAAATATTGAAATGTTTTACTATACAGTGAGGACACGTGTAGGTTGGAATAAATTCATTTGAAATTCAGGGATTGGTTTTCAGGAAAAACGCTCGGACATGACGATTTTTATTTTTGATTGCGGTTTTTTTCATGTCAAAATTACAGGGTGCATCAAAAATAAGTTACGACTATCAACTTCATTTTTTCAAATGGAAACCCCCATTTTCGATTTCTACATCAAATTCTTAGTAATATGATGATGATAATTCTAGTATACAGGGTGGACCAAAAATAAGTTGGGACCATCAACTTCTTTATTTTCAAATTGAAACCCCTTTTTTTATTTTATTTTCGAATTCTACATCAAATTCTAAGTAGCTTTTATGTAGCATGTCCTTAGCCTAACCCCAACAGTTATCGAGAAATTAACGATTGATCAAATCGACTGTGCTTCTGAACAATCGTAAATTTCTCGATAGCTGTTGGGGTTATTCTAAGGACATGGTACAGGAAACCTACTTAGAATTGGATGTAGAATCCGAAAATGAAATAAAAAAGGGGGTTTCCATTTGAAAAAATGAAGTTGAAGGTCCTAACTTATTCTTGGTCCACCCTGTATACTAGAATAAACGTCATCATATTACTTGGAATTTGATGTAGAATTCGAAAATGAAATAGAAAAAGGGGGTTTCTTTGAAAAAATGAAGTTGATAGTCGTAACTCATTTTTGGTGCACCCTATACCATTGAGTTCTATTATACACATAAAATTATCATAAAAAAAACGCGGTCAAAAATAAAAATTGACATGTCCGAGCGTCTTTCCAGAAAACAAACCCCTGAATTTTAAATGAATTTATTCCAACCTACGTGTCCTCACGGTATGTACCTACCCAAGTATGTACTTAATAATAAGATTTTTTTCTCTTTGTTTTTCACTCATAGTCGAAACTTACTCATGATATGAATCATAGTTGGATAACATTTTTATTTGATCGTGATGGGGTACCTTATCTGCACTTATATTCTATTTTTAGAACATTGCAGATTAAAGATTGAAGGTTTCATGAAGGGGAATGTAGTTCAAATATTCAATACCTACTATCAAAGTTGTATAAACTCGTCACGGATCATTTTTGAAATTACGATATTTGCTGTAGTTCGTTTTCTGCGAATATATCGAAAATTACTAATCTGAAGTATAAAGTGTTGTATATTATCGAAATCAGAATAAAATAGGCAACTTAACGCTTTATCAATATACAGGTTGTAGCATTTGAAAAGAAAAGAACTCGTGTTTGATGGAGTTTGTATCTTTTACAAAATGACGGTCTTTTGGTTTTTTTCTCTTATGACAAAAGGCTTCGCAAACATTTTGGAAATTACCCTAACCCTAACCATCATCATTTGAAATTGTTTGCTAATAAATAATTACTTATTTTTTTATTCATTTCAAAATTCTATTAGTATGTGTAAAAAAATCAAACTCGAACTTTTTCGAAATCGACCAACAAATTATATGCCAGATATGCTCTGTAGTTATGTGGCGCATCCATGATTTACCAGATTTTTTTGGGTATTTCGCCCCACCCCCACCCTATCAAAAAACAATCAAACTAGTATATACCGGATCTTCTATATTACCTGAAAAAAAGTTTATTAGTGTACAATAAAAACTATCAATATCAAACGTTTCGGAAGCGAATCGTCTTTTGTCGTCAGTGGAACCTAGAAAAGGAATAATTAATTCATTTTTTGTGTGTTTTCCGAGTGTTTTCGTAGTAAGATTGGCTTTTTTGTGCTTATGGCACAAAATGTTACCAATATTTCTTTGAATTTGAATTGACTATTCCTTTTTTATGTTCCACTCAGGACGGAAGCAGATCCGCTTCCGAAACGTTTGATATTGATGAGTTTTATTGTTTACTAATTGACTTTTTTTCAGGAAATATAGAAAATCCGGTAAATAAACACTAGTTCAATTGTTTTTTGATAGGGTGTAGCGAAATACCTAAAAAAATCTGGTCAATTATAATAAGCCAGTTATACCTCCTGACCTTCCCAATTTCATAATCAATGCAGATTTTATATTTTAGGTAATCCTTATAAATATGTTAGCATAAACAAAATATTTCATAACATAATTCTTGTGAAATGTTATGAATCATCTTATATCGCAGATCATGAGGTCATTTGTTTGAATAATTGACACAAAGAGTTGAAATCTGATCTAATCTTATCTAAAAAAATGCGATGAAGAAACATACAATATTCTCATGATACGATGTGTTTGTGTTTGTTATATTTTCCAAGACTCTATTTGTGTGAGCGCTATGTGAGATTTATCTAGTCATTATTTCATGTTAGTCCTATTATCTTCGCACCTCTACACAATCTGCGTTTCACGACAGTGAACTTGCAAAATGTGTGAAATGCTTATTTTAAAAAAAACTTGGAAATTTTCGAAATACCTCATCGGAAAAGAAACAGCATCTGAATTTGTAGTAAAATACTGTGAAAAGAGATGGTAAATTGGTGAATTGCAATGAACGGTGTATACATTGCACGAATTAGTATAAGAGAGGACTATTATAATACTGCAAAAAATATTTTCATTTAAATACCGTACAACTTAAAACAATTATTCAAAGTGATGGAATTATCAAATGAGAATAGTTATTTCTGGACAAAGATATTTAATTTGAAAAAAATCCATTTTCAAGTGACAATTTTTTAAACTATTTGTTTGTTTTTATAGAACGAATTCTACGGAAAAATAGTCGTAGGACACCCTGGACAATCTTTGAATGTGGGATTTGACACATCTTGGTCTTTGTCATGGGTAATGTCGGCTGAATGTCATGCTTTTACTAACTTTGGATGTTGTGAGTATTGTTTTGAAATCAAATTTATTATTATTATGTTTCAGTTTCTACATAAATGAGAAAACACTTAGTTGATTCAACAGTCTGGTTATGCTCAAACTCATAATATGTCGTACTAATTAAAAAAAAAAACGGCGTTTCCAATTTTGGAATTTGGCAAGTTTAGACATAGCTACTTAATAAACACTCCCAGGCAAAACAAACTATACATTTTCTTGTGGTTTTTGATAGTGCATTTTCATAGTAGGTAATTTAGGAAAAAATCATTTGTTATGTGTTCAGTGGTCAGACTATGTGTTGAGCGCATCATTTTTATAACTTGTGCCTAAATGAATGTTGATGACCCACTATAATGTGTCAAGAAATGGAATGATTTTGCTCAAAATAAATTTAATCGATTATTTCAAAAAAATATTCATTTTAACTTCTTCTCAAACGATGTGTAAGTTCCCCAGAAGTCTCTACTGCGTCCTCTGACCCTTGCAGGGTGCTTTTTTACAAAAATGTCTTTCAGTTCTCCACAATAAATATGATCACACCAAATCATCTGAATACAAAAAAGATGGGCGAATCATTAACCTTCCTCCAAAAAACCCTACCTTGAGTGGATTTTATTCCTATGACAATATTTCCGTGAGTTTTTGCATTTAAGCACTTTCCAGTCTGGAAAATGAATAATTCTATTGATAGTTCGGACACACCAATGTATCGAACTTCTCATTCGCTGAGATGACCAAAGTACCCAAGACAATGTTGCTCAGCAAAGTTGATGGAGTGCTTGGTTTGGGACTTCAAGGAGACTCCTACGAACCGTTCTTTTACAACTTACTACGTCATGGAAGGATAAAGGATCCCATATTCTGTATTTATTTGAATAGGTAAGCCATACACATTTCTGATAACGATTTCTCTAAAGAAAGTGAACATGTTTTGTGACAATGATCTAATAACTATAGATGAAACATAGCGAAATAAACATGAGGAGAGGACAACATCGAACTGTGCACTTGGGTGCAGAGTTTTTCCCACCACGTGGTTTGCCAAACTTACTTTATCAAAAGTACTACTACCCAGCAAAAAAAATAAAACATTGTTTGGAATCATTTTTGAAACCATTTTATGTATGAATTTGATCAAATAAGTTGATCGTAACCTTTTTGTTTAAATTGAAACATCTCTTCCAGATTTGTTTAGGTATTTAGGATTTAGAAAAACCAGTATTTTCTTTTGAAAATTAAAAAAGCTGAAGTACAGAGTGTCCCATTTTGGGTACTTTTGCGGGGTATGTCCGTTATTCTTATAGATAGAAAGTTGCGGTTTTCGCGACAGTGTGCTACTTTTTCCTGAAACTAAAGATGCCGTTAACAAAATTTTCATAGCCCTTTTAGTTTTTAAGATACAGGGCTAAACTGAAAATGTTGCATTTTAAGGTACCCTTCGTATCTAAACTATCAGATAAGTTATGGAAAATGTGAAAACTTTTCCGTAGAACTCGATTCTGCCTTCGGAATTAGTATACAGGGTCAGGTCAAAAAGTTATCGGACCCAACTTTATTTTTTTAAATGGAACACCCTGTATATTTATAGTCCATAAGATTTGTCTTTTCTTTACCTTTTCAAAAATATATAAAAGTATGCACTCGTTTCTCGATCCACTACGTCACAGAATACATTATCTAACTCTGTCTGTCGTATTGCCTGAGATGACTCTCTCTCTCTCGGGAGAGTAATATGGCCCCTCCTCGTTTTTGATCATACAGTGAAATCTGCGTTTTCTTTTTTATCTATTTAGTATATTTTTGGGTATTTTGGAGAAAAAAAATCGCTGATGACTTTCTAATATTGTCTAGAATATGTAAATAAAATTTCAAGTCATTTGAAAATGTATGCAAATTGTCCATTGAGAGACCTATGGGTTAGCTTACCCTGGGTCAACTTAGCCCCTGCCAAATGGTTATGAAGTTATCCTAAGGTTATTGCGTTATCCCAGGGGCCAACTCAATTGATTAACAGACCCTGATAATCTGAAGTGTTCAGGTAACTGTGATGATCCAGCATTCGCGATGTCTCTCAACTAAACTATACTATCCAAACGATTTGGGGTCAAGGTAACACGTATATTGAGATCGCTCCTCTGATTTTATTGAATAGCGGATCAAATTGACTTGATAAAGTTATTGTGACGTGAGTGAGTTTGCATATGTGAAGGACTATCCAAATTTCTAAAAATAACTTTCAAAAAGTGAATCTGTGTATTTATAAACATTAATATCAGATCGCCGTCGAACGAGATTCAATTATTGCAGTCACCTATCCTTATCGCTGTTTGAATAAACAAACGCGATAAGCGAGTCTTAAGGAATCCATCCACAAATGTTTGAAAATACCGAAGCAGTCGATTTGAATCAAATTTTGGTTAAAATTGAGAGTATCAAAACACAACTGGACAACTACATTAAAGCGAGTGAAGCCAGAATCTTGTTGGAAATACAATAGGTTTAAAGAATAGAGTCACCCAACTGGAAAAGAAAACAATAATCTGAAAAGTACCGTGGAACATCTCGATAGAAGTAAGAGAAAAAACAGCATTATAGTTTTTTGTCTCAACAAATCCACTAAAGAATCTCCAGCCGATATCTGCCAGAAACTCAACAATCTACTGAGCATCGATATCAAACAATCCGACCTCAACGATTCATGGTTCTTGGGGAAGGCAGACTTTATCTCTTATATAAAAAAAAAAGGACATATTCCAATACATCATGAAGTTGAAGAGCTCCGGAGAATCGATGTCTAAAGACCTAACAGACCTACAACGTGAGGAATACAAAATTCTCAAACAACATCTATTACGTACAAGACAGGAAAACCCATCAAAAAGTTGCTATATCTGGGGAAATAAACTGTACATTGATTGCAAAGCATTTACCATACAACAACTGGGCGAAGACGAAGCGGGAGACTGTTCTGGTGACCAAACAAACAGAAGCGGTAAGGAAGACAAATCTGCAGGAATACGAGAGACTGACCAAAGCTCTACGGAAAAAACATCTGGTTCTGGCAGTACTGGCACCCTGAAAGGCAATTCAGGTACAAAACAAATCAAAAACCCGGTAATAGCTGTAAACAAGATGAAAGAGAAACAGAGAAAGAAATCAAGTAACTTGAACTGAAAGTTGAACCTTTGAAGCTTTTATACAAAAAAAAAAAAAAAAAACTTTTCTCTTCATCTTGTAATACTTCATATTTTCTAAACTATTTCTTTTTTTTGAAGCAAGTGTGTGTGATTATTGAAAAATAATTTTGTTTCTACATTCAAATGCAATGGACTTCTTAGAGATTTTCCGTTAGGGATTTTCAGGGAGAAAATATTGAGTCTGAGATTATCAATAACCTGAAAGAATTGAGTGCAATAGTTTATCACGATTTTCTGAACACACTTCATGTCAATATTAGGGAGATCCAGACAAATTTGATGATTTGTGTGCATTTCTGGAACAAAATTCGGAAATTTTCGACTTAATCATTTTAACAGAAACACACAAAGTTCATGATATTCAGCTATATAGAAAAAAAGGTTTTATAACCATCTATAACGAAGGTGATTATAATGAATGTGACGGAGTTGTTGTATTTGTGCGAAATACTATAAATATTTGTATATATTGGATTGATAAAGTGTATAGAACTAGAAGTATTTTACCCAGACCGGAATAGCTGTTTGTTTACTTGTATATACAGGTCTCCAAGTGGATATATTTAATTTGGATTTTTTCCAGTATTTGGAACAAACCAAGCGTTCTAAGAGTCATGAGATAACTGTGGGGATATCAACATAGACCTTCCATTGAACAAAGATTACGTCGAAGAATATAAAAATACATAGGTATATTTCGGATGTATTCCGTGTATATGTTACAGTAAATGTTAGAAAATCAGTGAAAGATATCTTTCACTAGTTGATGCTAGCAATTACTTGATCCGTTAGGAAATGTTAAATTTTGAAGAATACTGTACACTTTTACTAGTGAATGTTGGAGAAACTTTATCAGTTAGGAAAAGTACTTTTCACAACTTATTTCCGCCTTTTAACTAACCCAAGGTGCACGAGGCACTAAATGATGTCGCTCACAAACTAACCCAAACCCAAACTAACCCAGACTAACCCCTACTGAGAATACTCAAGTATTTTCTATAATACGTTATCTGAACAATATTCACAATGTACACCTGCGATTCATAACTCTCGTATTTTCCCGAGCGTCTAATCTGTCGGCGAATTCCAGCTCGGACTAAAAAGGATATTTTTCATAATTACGTCCAGTGAATTCGATAATAATTTCCGGTGTAGCAGCTTTCACTAGAATAGTTACGTGAATGCTAACAATTACTAGTTAATGTATGATGAAGTCGATCGAATTCAACTTTCACTAGCTAAATGTTTCCAAATCAGGAAAAGCTCACTTTTACTAGTAACAGCTTTTACTGATTACCAGGTTTTATTGTGACATATAGATAAAATAAAGCGTCCCGAATCTGGAACTTGTCTGGATCATTTCTTTTTCAAATCAGCAGCATTCAATAACCAACACCTAAAGTCCTTTGTATACGATTACAATTTTACCGATTATAGACCAATATCACTGCACATAAAACTCACGAAAAGATATTCTGAATAATGCTATACCAGTCAAAAAATTTACATAGACTGTAATAAAATTAGGTCAAATTTAAGTCAAGAAAGTTGGAGCTATGTATTGGATAACCCAGATATCAATTCAGCCACACACACATTTTCATCAATACTACTGAAACATACTGAAGAAAGCACTAAATTGATTAGAAAAAATAGGAAAAACATATCATGAAAAAATTGGATGTCAGCTGGCATTCTAAAATCAATAAATCAGAAACATGAACTTTACAAAAGACTCTTGAAAGACTTTACAACTAAGAAAAACTTATAATTTATACAAGAATACATTAACAAAAATAATTGAAGATGCCAAGAAGAGACATGCTAGGAGCATGATTCAAAGAAATGAAATCAGACGCAGAGCTCTCTGGAACTGCGTAAACAGTATTTGCGGGAAACAGAATGGAAACCAAAAAATGAAGTTCACATTGAAAACGCAGAAATTCTTTCTGAAAAGTTGACGATCTCAAACTACTTCAATGAATATTACAGTGAGCTTGATGAAAACTACGCCAAGGTAATTGAGTAACCCAATAATTAAGAGGAGGAGGAGGAGGAGAAGACGACACCGGACAAGTCCATTTTCCTGGTCCCCACCGATTCTGGCGAGGTTTTAGATATTATAAAGGAATTAAAGAATGGAAAATCCCCCGGCATTGAAGGTATAAGGGCAGAACACTTGAAAGAGGTTGGAAATGAGGTTTCACATGTCTTGGCCTATTTAATAAATCTTAGCCTCTCTTCTGGAATATTTCCAAATGCTTTGCAGGTAGGAATTGTCAAGCCCCTATTAAAGAATGGATCAAAAACAGACGTTTGTTACTATAAGCCAATTCCACTCATTTCGAACGTAGCTAAGTTTTTTTAATTAATATTAAAGAGGAGAATAACCAATTTTATGGATAGTTACAACCTCATGTCCAATAAACAATATGGATTTAGAAAGAACATGTCAACGGAAGATGCTATACATAATGTCACTCAACTTTTGTATAAAGCTTTAGACAACAAACTTCCTACAATTGGTATCTTCATCGATCTTTCCAAAGCGTTTGATACTGTCAACCACAATCTGATGGTGAAAAAGTTGTCCAATTACGAAATAAGAGGCATAGCAAACGATCTAATGAGGAGTTATCTGAGTGACCGAAAGCGGATGGTATCCATCGATGGCGTTATTGGAGAGCCCATGAGTGTGAACTATGGAGTTCCACAAGGAACGGTATTAGGTCCTCTACTATTTACGATATACTTGAATGGACTTCTGAAGCTGACTAGTGAAGGTGAAATCATTAGCTATGCGGACGACACAACGATCATTTACAGCTCAATGACATGGAACACGCTCAAATCCGATATAGAGCAGGATTTAATCCAAATTGATAACTGGTTTTGATATAATAAATTAACAATCAACTACAATAAAACAACATATCTATCGTTTACCTCTTACTCCAACAGACTACCAAACCTAGGACCCTCACGCGCTAGATCAAACTCCAACAATACCATATCAGAATCAGAATCAACTAAATATCTAGGAATTGTGATTGACCGGCATCTCAAGTGAGATCTGCACATAAGGCAGCTTGTGAAAAATTCAAGATGTATCTGGTGGAGTCGCTACTTAAATATGGAATAATCGGATGGGGAGGGGTGAACAATTGCTACAGCAGTAGTCTTGATGAACTCCAGAAATGGATATTAAAAATAATATATGCTCAAAATATCAGATATCCATCTGATTTACTGTTCAAAGAAGCCGAAGTGTTTGACCTGCGGAAACTCTACTGTTACAGTATACTAATGAGAATAAGTGCCGGTAAAATGGATCTATTCGAAATCAGTCACAAATATGACACTAGACATAGAGAGAACTGTGTTGATATTTCCAGAAAAACAAAACGATAGGTCAGAAACAAGCGGATCATTTGGCATCAAAATTATTGAACCTTTTGTCAAGAGAACTTAGAATCATGATGTTCAAAACGAATAAATTTAAAACTATGATCAAGAGTTGGTTACTAGGAATGGATAGGAAAATTCTTAATGGTATTATATAAAATGAGATAAAACTACATTTAGAAAATAGTGACACTCAAACCTAATTATGACTTTATAAGAGATAATGTATTTTTACCCAATATTTGAATTTGAACCCGACTGACTTTTCATAGACGATTCATCAGCGCACTAACAAGCAGGTTGAAAACTGCTTCTGCGTATTTTCTCCTTATTCTTTTTACATAGATGTAAAGCTCTCGAGCTTGTCAATTCTGTACAAATTGTTATCAATGTTGAAATTGAATAAACATAATTATTATTATTATTATTATACTTACAGTTTGACTATGAACATCTTGAGTTAGGACTTCAAAGTAATAATTTCAATTGAAATTAACCTTTAACTTGCATAATGGCATCTGATATCCAAAATAGGAAAAGTGCCATTTTATTGTCAATAGGAAAGTTAACTAATTTTTTATTATTAGGAAAATTACTAGTTCTGAGGACACAAAATCACAAAGCAATCATAAAAACTCTTTAAAATAGTACATTTTGTATCAAGGGCGGAAAGTAGATGATTTTGACGAGGGTATAAGTAGCAGCACGAGCGAAGCGAGGGCATATATTAGCCGAGTCAAAATCATCTTTCGTCCGTGATGCAAACAGTGCTTTTTGTACAACCAGTTTGTAATCATTTGAATAATTATGACAATCAAAAATAAAAAGTTGATCCGATACGTCGATATTTAGTTCTCTGCCGATACACTGGGGCGAGTTCAGAAACGTCACACCCGGTGCGAGTGTGATCCAAATGTCAAACCCTAACCGTTCAGATATGGCAAGCCGTTTTGCTTTTTATTCAACCCTGCTCATAAAGTATCATAAAAACTGTTTGTATGACACTTTATAAGCACAGATGAATAAAAAGTAAAACGACTTGCCGTATGTGAAGGGTTAGTGTTTGACACTTTGATCACACTCACACCGGGTGTGACGTCCCTGAACTCGCCCCTGCACTACACTGCTGTCAAGTCAGACAAATGTCAATCATGGTATTCATGGTTACAATAGGTGTGTTCCTTCATTCTTTTGTGGTGCGGATTCATTGTCACCAAGATTGTCACGTGATAAGTTCCTTTTAGTATGCTAGACTGTCACGTGGTTGTTAGATTCAGAGGCGTTGGGATCCAAGGAACCGTTGCTAAGCGACCTACCTTTGCGCCCGCGGGCGCGAAAGTACTTTCAGGCCCGGCTGCCAAAATTAGCGACTTCTCGCCTGCTTTGTATGCATTGAAAAGTGGACTTTACGTGTAGGTTGTACAAAAAGTAGTTTTTCTTTGTGAGGAAGAAATGTTCATTCTGGCGAGGCTAGAAAACGACCCTTGCGACGAGGCTTCCATGTATGACGTCAGCAGTCTTGCGTTCGGCTTGCATACTGTAGATTCTTCTGTTAGAACATAATTTGACCCTCAATAATTTTTCTGTCTGTTTGTGAATTTTGATGATTTTTGGATATGATATCATTCGATATATTCTGTATGTCACTTCAAAATTGCGCTTTCGAATTTTTGCCAGGACCGACCCTTGACGTTTTTATGAAAATGATGCATTCAAGTCCGTTGCAAAAAAGAACGGCGCGTCGCTACTAGTCTGTAGGTAGCGTGATATTTTTCAAGAAGGTGGGAAAAGGCGTCTAAAAAAAAACAATATTTTAACCTATGAAACGATGTGTTTTTTTGTATGTTGGTACATTGTCGTATTTAAACTATTTCACTCTACTCTGACCAAGGCAAACCAGGGAGCGTTTCGACCGTTTGAAATAATATTAATATTTATCGCCCGATTTTGTTCTGAACTTTTTGCTCGATTTTTTCAAATTTTACAAATGTTATCATGGGACTATTTTCTGTAGTTTAACCCGTTTTATTTTTTTTGTGAACTTTCCTATTGAAAGTCTACGCAAGAAGTACTTTCGTAAAATTACTTGAATTATTATTGCTATCCATGTTTTATAAAACAATGCAGAGCATAATGTTGTAAAAAAAATCCATATTTAATATGATACTGAATGGACATTTACCTGTATTTCCAGAGATAAACAGTCTAACCATGGTGGAAATGTTATTATGGGATTTCTTGAGAAAAGGCACATCCACAGCACAAAAAATGCGAATAACGAGACCATCTACGATGTTGTTAAATATATGCCCGTGAAACAAGGATATACTTGGCATTTTGATCTTGACAGGTAAGCAAAGAGGCCAATTTTGTAAATTTCTTTTCATGGTTCCAAGTTCTAATGAAACGATTTTCATCAAAATGCGAAGGGTAGGTTCAGGCGAAAAACACCCTCATTGTCTTTTTTGACGAAAATAAATACTTACCGGTACATTTGAATAATTTTTTAACATGCTGAAATGACTCGATTTTGCGTAGTTTTTTACACATTGACTTGGCTAGCTGACAACTTTCGCCATTTTTTATTCTTTGCACACACCGACACATTTTTTCTAATTATACCTTATAATGTTAACTACTCATAAGCTTCTAGATCTACTGAAATGTCCTGAAAAAAAAAATGTTTTTTTTGCCTTTTACACCCATAAGAATAAGCCCCATGCGTCAGCTGACAATTTTTTATATTATTCTCAAAACAAAAAACCATTATTTGAGAGCGAAACAAAGAGGAGAAAGTGACGGTACTTACCTCCCTTTGAAAAGATCATGCAGTTACCATATCAAGTTTATTCTTACTCATTTGAAGAAGTCTAGTCTACATGCCATTCTGAGGCATGAGCCACCTATGAATTTTCATGTTTGGGATTCACCAACTCTCTTGAGAGTATTTCACTTTGATCAAATCTCTCAATCTCTTGTCATAATGTGGTTTTGGGGATATCAAGGAGCACAGTATGTTCAGGACCATAAATGCATCGACTGATCCTCTACATGCAAGTTCATCAATCATCTCTTTTCCCAGAAAGCCTATGTGTCCTTCAAACCATGTCACTGGAACCTTTCTTTGACCAGGCTACTCAATTCCACATGAGTTTCTGGTACCAGTGCCACCTGGTTACGGACGAATATGAAAAATGGGAGACTGAATCATCCTCCTTTACTGGATATTCCTAATCGCTTAACACTTTCACCCTTGCACATTTCAGTTAGTAGAGCTGACCCCTAAAGTTTGAAGGTTGAATATATGAAATTTGGATTACAGGTAAAGCGCCTTCTACGGGCAGTTTTTCCATAAAACTTTCAAAGCTCTGAGAAAATATAATCTAGTCCCAATTTTGCTCTCTAGGTATAATAAAATAAAATTCTATGTGCAATTTTTTTTTGGTTTTGACAATTTAAAAAGCTCGAGTTTCTAGCCTTTTTATTCTATGCCCCCTTCTGCTTCCAGCCAATTTTTGAGTGTAGGTGGTTTCTTTTATATTCCGTGAAGTGAACTTTTTGGAGTTCTTTGTGAGTTTTACCATTTTGTGTGTTGTTTCCGTTTTTTGTTTTTAGATATCCAATCACTAGAAGAAATCTGTGAATTTCACGCATTAAGGAATCTATTCAAGTTCATCGTAATGCCCCCTCGACAATTGCCTCAGTGATCTTGGTTCTACATTTCGTGGTGGCTATAGTCCAGAAGGAAAACTTATTTCGTTACATGAGCCTGATGCAGTTGATACCAGACGGATTACAGATATAACTTCAACTTTAATAGTTCTTCCTCTCCTAGGTCAAGGTCTCATAATTTATCCTGATCAGAGCAGAGAGGAACTGCGGGCCAGATTGTATGCTAGGTCTGATAGGCTTCCCAGTGTTTTCTGCGGCGTTTAAGTTACAAGGATACAACACAAAATTACACTCGACAAGGCGTAGGCGGAGAGTAATATGATTACAAATCTGCTCTAGGTGCTACCCCAGCTAAAGAGTCTGTAGTCCGAGTTTCTTCTCCTTTGTCAGTTGCTCATTTTAAAATCTTCGCGCGTAAAATACTTCCACCGCCATCGAGTTTTGCATTAATCTCGACAGCACTATGTTGAGAAGTATCGACTACCTAATATACTAATAGTATGGTTTTAATTAATCCATTTATCTTAAAATTGTATCTTTACATCAAATTCTGCGAACTAACAACGGACTGTTTTTCCATAGTGTGTACGTGGATGTGGAAAAGGAATCACCATTGGAGTTTTGCAATGGGAAAAATTGCTCGGCCATAACTGATACCGGAGGAAATGATATAATTGGCCCTGTCGATGATGTGAAAAAAATCCATGACGCCATTGGTGCTAGACCTTTTTTTCTTGATCGATACACTGTAAGTAAAAAGAATTAAGTGTTGCAAAGAATCTTAATATTTGGATACTCTCATTTAATACTGGTCGTGGTTTCCGGAAATGTTTCGTTGTATAGAAGAGAAACTGCTTTTATTGCAAGTTCTCAAATGTCGCAGTCCCCAGTACAGCGTGGTAATTTCGAAGTGATACATATAGTCGTGAAACTTTGTTAATTGCTTCCTTATGTCAAGTGTACTAACCCCCCAAAAAGTAACTTTGGGGTGGCCATGTCTTCGCACACGCACCATCTTATTTTTCATCACCTAACGGTATTACGAGGTGATATATTTTGGTGGCCAAGTACACCATTCTTTCAAGATACAGAATCATTTTTGACGGAAATATTTGGTCACCAAAAATCACGCAGGGTTTGGTGGCTACCGAAACTTAAATATGTTAAGCATCTGGAGGTTATGGAATTACATACATATAGGAATGATTTTTTCATAAATCATCATCTCTATATTGTTTCTGAAAAAATGGTATACTCGGCCACCAAAATATATATCACCTCGCAATACCGTCAGGTGTTGAAAATTGAGAGGTTGCGTGTGCGAAGACATTGCCACCCCCAAAGTTACTATTTTCAGGGGTTACTACACTTGACATAAGAAAGCAATTCACAAAGTTTCATGACTATATGTATCACTTCGAAAATACCATGTCGCCTGCTTGGTAAGAAAACCGCGTAAAAAAAAACGTTTTTTTCATCTGTAAAATTTACCAAAATGGAGTTACGTGTTTTTCTTACTAAGGCGACGATGTTGTACTGGGGACTATCTACTAAAAGTACAATTTGTACGGCGTGCTCATTATCCATTTTTTATGTTTCTGTTTTCCGAACAAACGATGAAATATTTCAGAATTCCATTCATCATTAACTAAATAAATAAATTCAAAGTAACAGAATGTGAAAACATTCTTCTTATGAAATATTCTAATACTAATCTAAAACTGAACATGGTTTAAACTCAATCGTCTGCTAGATGTTTGATGGTTACATAAAATAAATAATTAAGAAAATTCACTTTGAGAGCATATTATCATGATTGTAAACTTCGAATGATTTTATTTCATTTCAGTAACGTCATTCCAATAATTATTATTGTTTACAATCTATCTATAAAAAATCTATACCAAAAATGTATACTATCAATAATTAGTGAAGAAACTTGATGTTTTGGCCATTTAGAATGGTGATTTATTCAATTTTTTGATCCCAAAACACGCTGATGAATGACCAACTCCTTATTGTTACATGATTTATTGTTCATGACGAATCTTTTTAAATACTTCTTATCATAAACACGCATTCTGTAAATCGTCCATCATCTCGGAGAGACCGTGAAGTCTGATCTCAAAACAAGAATTCTGTGTTCACTTTTGAAATGCCTTAATTTTTCAGATAAACTGCGACACAATCAACAAACTGCCAATAATCACTTTCACTATTGGTGGTCAAAATTTCACTCTCAAGGGACGTGACTACACAATGAAGGTAATTTTTAAAACTTATCAAATTGTATTTATTCACAAAATGTCTAATTCACAGCTGTCTTACTTATCCATAACTATGTGTCTTTCTGCCTTTGTGCCGGAACCCACATACCAGAACTATTGGGTACTTGGTGGCGCATTCTTGTCTGAATATTACACCGTTTATGAAGTCAAAAATAAGAGAATTGGATTTGTGAAAGCTGCTTAAGAGGAATAAGTTACATATAAGAATGATAGCATATTTTTTAAAATTATAATAGCTTAGATGATATACATTTTTATGACTTCTATTTCGTTATGTGTATAATATCTCATTACTTTTCTATGCCAACGTGCTTTCCAGTCTAATAAATGATTAGTAGATACGTTTTATTTAATGTCGAGAGTAATTATTGGAACGGGTGTGATCTACGTTGATCTCGATGATACTCGTTAGGGTAGGGTGGGCCTCGATGAGACTAAAAAATCTAATGCTTTATTGGCTAGCTAGTGATGAAGGAAGTATGTTTCAAACGGATAATATTCCTTGTATGTAAAAGAAAAAATCCTTAGAGGTAGGTATAATATATTTTTGAATAATAGACTTACAAAAATCTATTCACTGGTAATAAATATTGAACATCACTTGAAACACAATATCTCAACTAGTACGAGAACAGAAAGTAGAGTAAAAACTATGTTCCTTGAGTTTTGGTCTACTTTTGCGTGAATTAAGCTAATATAAGCTTGATCGGGAAATTATGTGTCCGTCAAATCTCTTAGCCCCTCACAAAAAGAGTCACAGGGGAGAAACACATTGTTTTTCAAGTGTATACAGAGTGTTACAAATTCGAGTGTATGCATGAGGATCTCGTAAACCGTGAGAGATACAAGGTCGGTTAAATGGAGGCAAAGTTGCGCAATCTCAATTTCAAAAAACGAATGACATATTTTCAAAAGCACTTTTTCTGCTGTTCAAGATAACATGGTCGAAATTGAAATCCGACGTTTTGAATTCTCGCAACCATCATCAATTTTGTTTACAAATATGAACCCAACTTTTTTAATTCATGTGTCATCCACTCACTTTAAATAGATTCAGGACAAAGTAAAAGTAGATTTCGAAAAAATCGGTTATTGTCGGATATCTACGGAAGTGTTTGGAATTTTCCAAGCTTCGAAGCGAGATTGAAACTGTGCAACTTTGCCTCCATTGAACCGACATTGTATCTTTTACGGTTCATGCATGAGATCTCCATGTATACACTCGAATTTGTATACAGGGCGTTAATTTAGTACTTGGGTGGTGAATCTCTGATTAATTTCAGAACAAAAAGTTCATATTATGAAAATGGCTCTTTTTTCAACTACAGTTTTTCCACTATTCCGAATTTCGTCCAATTGCCATGTTACTTAACAAAAATATAAGCAAAAAACCAAATTAAATAGTTTGTTTGGACGGCCTGGATCTCAGAAACCATCTGTTGTTGGTCCACAACATATGAACTTTTTGTCTCAAAATTTGTCAAAGATTCACCTTTTGTACAACTACTTAATTATTTTCGCCCCGTATATCACATACTTTTCTTTTAATTGAAGTCGGCAGTTTGCAAATAGCACATGCTTAAAATTTGTGCACTATACTAATGTAGTAGGGACAATGTAGGCTCAGGACAAAATCTTGGTTGTCACTTACAGGCCGCGGAGGAAAATCTGTGTGATTGTTCAGACATGAGGAGCATAATATGTAAATTGATGAATCACCTATGATGATGATTACAATACGAAGTCACCCACAACTGAATTTAGTTCGTTGTCTAAGGATATGAAAACTATTATTTATCTTTCGAGATGAGCAACACAGATATTCCTTCCTATTTATAATTTTTTTTTCTCAAGATAATCATTTTCTCCTGATAAGATGAACTGTTATTGATTCAAAGAAATGTTTAAATAATTCCAAAAATTTAGTGATTATTGATATCCGTGAGAAGAATTTTTATAGATCGTTTTTCCAGGATGCATTTGATGTGTATTCGAGTAACCTGTGCCACCTTAGCCTTAGGTGATTCAATTTGTGATGCTACGCGATGTTGGAGATTGGCACAGCAATAATAGTAGGTACCATTTTGCAATTTTAATAAATAACACTTTGAACAATGTACTCACGCGAATTAAAGTCAAATAAACTGCGGAAAAATATCCTCCATGATTCAGTAAACATCAATTTACACGACGTGATAAATAATTGTCTTATACGTATTGGAAAATTTCCTAGAATGCTAGCGTTCGGCGTCTTTGGGCAATGTATGAAATATGAGAAACTCAAAACGTTCATAACAATTGAAAGCAATGTGACGATAAAAAAATAATATTATAAACCTTGATCAAGAAGTAATATAATTATCATCACTTTTATAATAATTATCACAGGGAATCACAAAAGTCAATTTGCAATTATTGAAAGATTCAAGACTAGTTGACAAAAAATTATACAAAGGTCTAACGATCCGATCCAGTGCCAAGGTTTTGCCATATCATAATCACAAGATTGACAAAATGGAACAATAATTTGAAATCTCGCATAGTGTGTGCGTGAGATATTCTAAAGTAAAATACAATAGGGTGAAAAAATCGGGATGAGTTTCCCTGCTTAAAAGTGGATAGAGAAGTTTGTGTAAACATGTGTCCAGAAATCCCTCGTTATACAGTGCTGCAGGGTGTTGAAGTTTTATTTTTGTTTTTTCGAAATACGTAATCTTGGAAATGATGCCGATATTTTGATGCAAATTAATATTTAGACGTTTTTTGTCAATATATGACTAACCTCGGCTCTAACTTGTGGAGGGCGCTACCTTAACTTATTTTTTACTGTTATATTCAGCCATAATTTGTTTAGATGTAGTTGTATTACATTTCTATAAGCAAGAAAACAAATTAATCTATTATTTGTATGCAGAAAAAGTCAGTGGCGTAACTACGGTAAGGGGCCCGGTAACGAAGAAAGTGAAACCGCAGTTATTAAAAAAATGTTTTATGTTTTTATAAAACGCTCGTTTATAATTTGCAATAGCGGCATTATTTCTTACGTCGACAATCGATAAAACTGTGAATGACGATTCGGTGTATCAGCTCTATGCAGGCACACATGTCAACATCAACAAGACGTATTTTATCCGGGTATTCCCCGTCTGTCATTTCGATTTGGCAATTATTAGGTTGCATCCTGTCGATTCGTGAAACTTTGGTTTTTGTGCCTGTTTCTGTTTAGTGTTGTATTACTAAGACGCAAGGTTAATTGATATGTAGATCAATTAACCTTGACTAAGACGTGCATTGTTTGTCTTTGGGTGCATATTACGTGCGTAAATATCAAGGAATAATAAAGGTGAGCCCAACACATGTATTCGTTTGAATATTATTATCTTTCCATATTTGGTGATATAGATTTTCTGATAAATCAACTTTTTAGAGATTAGCAGTGTGTTTATTCCAATTCATTGGATATATTGATATGCTAACATTAGATATAACAAGCAAAAGATATTATAAAGATAAAGGTTAACTTTTTTAGAAAAATCGAAAATAAAAATATTTTTAAAATGATGGAACCTTATTAGAAAGGGGGAAAAATTCCAAAAAAATTTCCTGCATTCTCATCCTAGGCCCGGCTGGGGCCCGGTAAAATTATCGCACACGTGCCCGTGACTCCGTTGTTACACCACTGGAAAAAGTATTGGTAGGTAGGTACCTGCTCGAGATGCTGCTAGAAGTCATTAAAATTTACAGTCGCGAACAAAAGTTTGGAAACAGTCTAATATTTCATCATAGTTCTGATCCTGCAGCAGTTTTGAGAAAACTGATGGTGCATTTGAAAACTTCAATTCATTCGTCAGTTCGTGTGTCCTGGCGATTTTTTCAAAAAAATTGTTTAGAGCTCTTTTTCAACATTCGAAAAAAGAAAACTTTTCATAACTTTTTTATGTGCACTTTTGGATAAAAATGGCTAGCACCATTCGAAAAAAAGACAAAAACTATCTACCTCTTGAAAATTTCACAATCATTGAACAAAGGATAGTCTACACAGGGGGTCCGGAAATGATGGGCAAAAAATTCAGGTGAGAATTCGAGACAAAAAATAAATGCTACCTCTTTCTATAATATTTTTGCAAAAATTGATTATTGACGGAGTTACAGGGTGTTGAAGTTGCATTTTATTTGCAGTCTTTTTGCAAGCTTATAATATTTTGACAAAATCTCGTATTTGGGGCTTTATCGGGATGAGGAATTCAAACTTGCCCACCGTTATTCCGCATTTTGTAGAGGGCGCCACATACGAACCTTTACTTTGATTTGAATGGTTTGAAAACGCTGAAATAACTTTGCTTGGATGTAAAGGATACAAAATCATTCTAATTTATTTTTAACCTTAAACATAGCATGCTTTGGAAACAAGTGCTATAGTTGCCGTAGAAACAAGTTTAGAAACACGTAGTTTTGAAAGTTGGTGATTTTTTGAAAAATTGTTGTTACGCTGATGGTGGTCGAAGACAAAAATACTGGAAATACAAAACATTCAAAAATGTGAAAAATAACCAACCGTCAAAACTGATTCTAATCAAATTTGTTTCTACGGCAACCTATAGCACATGATTCCAAAGCATGCTATGTTGAAAGTTGAGAAAAAGCTAAAATAATTTCATATTCATCACAAGAAAGCAAAGTTATTTTAGCGTATTTCTCGAAAACGGTTAGATTTGTCGGAACAAAACAAGTTTAACATTTTATTGTCAAAAGGTTGGGAGAATTAAAACATTCTCTCAAAAGTCGCATACAGTGTAGCACAAAAAAGTCAGAACCATTCAAATCAAAGTATAGGTTCGTATGTGGTGCCCTCTACAAAATGAGGAAAAACGGTGGGCAAATTTGAATTCCTCATCCCGAAAAAGCCCCAAATAAAAGATTTTGTCAAAAAATCATGAGCGTTGCAATAGGCATGGACGAAAAAACTGCAAAAAAAATATTTCAACACCCTGTAACTCCGTTAATAATCAATTCTTGAAAAAAATGTTATGGGAAAAGGCATCATTTATTTTTGCCCTAGAATGCTCCACTGACTTTTTTGCTCATCATTTCCAGACGCCCTGTATAGATAAAATCTAAAATAAAAACGTGAACTTGGAAAAATTGACCAATTTGTCATGATTTCTTAAAAAAAAAAAATCTTAATTTCTTAAAAAAAAAAAAAAATGATTTTGTATGTTGACTATTTTTTGTTCAATTATTGTGAAATTTTTCAGTAGTACATAATTTTTGCCCCTCTTTCGAAGGGTGCTAGCCATTTTTAACAAAAAGTGCACAAAAAAAAGTTTCGAAAAGTGTCCTTTTTTTGAACGTGAAACGTGACAAACTATGTTTAGGAAAAAATCGCAAACTGAAAAAAACATGCAAACTGAAAAATCGATTGAAGTTTTAAAGTGCACCAACAGTTCTTTGATAACTGCTGCAGGATCAAAATTAGGATGACATTTTAGGCTGTTTCCAAACTTTTGTTCGCGACTATAATTTTAAAAAAAGCTACTTCCTACCTTCTAGGCGTCAAGTTGGCGGTTGATTTTCAAGAGTCAACTTCTGAGTTGCCTAATGAGAAATAAATAATCGTTGAGAGTGTTTTCATTCATGAACTTTCAATAATTCTATACAAGGCAGGTAGCCAATTTGAACACATCAATTTTCTTCGCATTTACTCGAATTTTGATATCCGCTTTCATTGAAAACAAACATATTACAATCATTTTTAAAAACGCAGCATTATTTAATGAGTGGGATCCATGTCGATGTATAGTTATTTTCAATATGTGTATTTAAAACGCAGTTTTGTCAATACTAGGAGGTCAAAAACAGTGGACTCTGGTTGTACAATAAAGGTGTTTACCGAGTCTCATTGTCGTAGACGTTCAGGTGATGAACGCTTTTATTTTATAAAAAATCTTCGTTAAAAAATAATTGGTATATCTTTTGTTCAACATAATCTCTATAATCAATTTTTTGTTTTTGTTATGGAGAATCCAACATGCCGATCTCTATTTTGGGAGTAAACGTATTTCAAAATGTTGCTAGAATAAACTACACCACTGTCATGAAAAATCGATGAAAATTGGGAAAATTCAGCAACTAATTAGTAGTGTTTTGTTTTATCCAAATGAATTTATCTGATGTGCATGACAATAAAATGACATTAATGCATAGTGAATCTCTAGAACATGTCATCACTTTGCTCATATAGAAAACTATTTTTACTGTTTTTTGCAGGTAAGTAGATTTCTTGATATACAAATCAGTATTATTCCACTTTCTATTTCAAATGGTTACAAATTTCTTTGCGTTGTTTCTCGTTGTTTTTTTCTGCAATATACAGGGTGTAAATTAAGTACTTGTAAATACTTCCAAGGATGAATTTTTGAATAAGAAGTTCATATGAACATGTGTCCATTTTTTATTACTTTCCATTTTTTCAAAAAACTATGTTGATATTCGAGTTTCATCAATTTCGCCAATATTCCCAACTTTGTCCAATTGCCATGTTACTTGACAAAAATTCAACCAAAAAACCCAAAAAAAATAGTTTGTTTTGGGCCTGTATCTCAGAAACCAAGCCGTAGTGGACCCATGTTCATAATAATATGAACTTTTTGTCTTAGAATTGGTTAAAGATTCACCCTCTAAAGTTTTTACAAATACCTGATTCACACCCTGTATAGCTACAGGGTTTTTCATTTAAAATGGGGAAAAAACAGGAAAAATTAAAAAAAAAGGTTCTCATAAACATGTGTTCGGAAATACTTGATTACAGACCTACATGTTGTGGATCTTTTACCATTTAGGTTTAGGTTTAGGTTGCGAATGGTATGCCCTGTCCCACAGTTTCCTGCTTCGCTTTATTTTCACTCGGAGGCTAAATGACCCATTGTGATCCCTTGTTTGGAGAGGTGACCCCTCGGTCTTAACCTGCGACCTTTCTCTTCATCGTTCTTCCCATGGTTTTTGTTTTGAAGTTTGGAATTGGCACGATGTCTACATTTGCCGCTTCCTCCAAGTCTTCAAGGCAGTATTGTCCCATATTCCTGAGGCGTCCTTCCTTTAGAGTTGGGCAGTGGCACAGTAGATGTTCTATCGTCTCATCCTCCTCGATGCAGTCCTTGCAGAGCTCATCAGTCCCTATCCCCATTTTCGGAGCATGCTTCCGATTTCACAGTGTCCTCTGTGATTACTCCTACAAGGGTGCTCACAGAGGATTTGCTCTGCTTTAGTAATTTCCCTGTTTTCTCCATATCCAAGTTTGGCAACAGAGCTCTCGATGTGTTGCAATCGTTTCGATTGCTCCACCTTTCGCTGTGAAGCTTTACCATGTTTTTATCTACTGTATATCTTTCAATAGTTTGATCGTTGGTAGCGATGTGTTCTCCATTCCGGCTTCGTCCTTTCTTAGTCCCAATTTCGTCAGTTCATCTGCCATCGTGTTTCCTTCAATCTTGGTATGTCCAGGAACCCAGCATAGAACCAGCTTCTTATTCCTGATCCAGAAAAATGCCTCACGGCAACTCGTCAGTACCTTTGACCTCACTGTATCTGATTCTAGAAGTCTCAAAGCTAGCTGCTTTGCTGTCTGCATAGATTGGGACGTCTTTTGTTGTGCTGTCCAGTCTATGCAGCAGGTTGGCTGCTTTCCTAAAGGCAAAGATTTCCCATGCAGAATGCCACATCCTTTCTCAAGCTTGATAGAGTCTTGGATGTTTAGTTCCTTTGAGTATATCCCTGCTCCTGTGCCTGTATTTGTCTGTCTGTAAAGATGGATATCTCTTCCTCCCTTATAATTGAGTCTTGATTCCAGTCTTCTCTGGTTAGTATTTTAACCACTACCTTATTCTCAAGAGAGCTCACCGTGTAGTCTGTTTCCGTTTGTAGCAGCTCCGCCAGTTGGTTATTCATTGCCTTTGAGATTTCCCTTAGCACCGTTGAGAGCCCACGTGTTGCCTGTTTCCACAATTTGGCCTCCCTCAGTCTGAGAGCTCCCTTTGCGGCAGTGCTTGAAGAACAAGTCAACTACTTCAAGTTCAAATATCTTGATAAATGTTGCTCCTTGGCACTTCTACAAAGTATACCTTTTAGATGTAAACATGATGGAAAAATTATTTTTCGAAGTTAAATAAATGTAAAAGTCCGCACAAAAAAGTTCTGACTATTTGAATGAGTGGAAAGATGTGTAAGTGGCGCCCCCTACAAGTAGGAGCAATTTGCAAGTGCTCAGATTTGAATATTGCATGTCAAACAATCCCCATATATCAAATTTCATCGATATAACTTGATTATTTCAAAAGTTATTTGAAAAAATCAAATATTAAAATTCAACTTTGACACCCTGTATCTCAGTTAATATCAACTTTCAGATTTGATAAGTTGAGGTCTACGCAATATTTTTGTGAGAGGAATCTACTGTTACCGTATGACCCATTACTTCTGGTCTACCCTGTATAATGCATTGAGGCCTCTCTCCATTCTTTCCTCTGTTTCTTTTCCAAGAGAGCTTTGAGTCTAGGATGATATTCCTAGGTACTTTGCCTCTTTGGAAAGCCTAAGAGATTGTCCCCAGAATGTGGACATTTTACTGTTGGACACCTTGTATTTCCTTGTGAACAGTACTAGATTTGTCTTATCAGGGTTTACTCCAAGACCGATCTGTCCTGCCCATTTGGAAAGTTCCTTCAATGCAGATCCCATGATTTCACTGATTGTTGACAAGCTTTTGCCCACTATCAGGATTGCCACATTGTCTGCATATGCCACCATCTTCATCTTTATTCTTTGTTCTCTGAAGGTTTTTAAGATCAAGTTTACTATTCGATCAACCACAAGAGTGGAGAGATAACTCCTCTTTGTGGTGTTCCTCTTGTTGTTCTTTGCCTTATAGAACAATTCTCATTATCTGAATTCATGATCCTGCTTTTCAGCATTTTTATTGTCCGGTTGATGATGATTGGTTCCATTTTCATCCTTTCCATCTCTCTTCCAATGGCCTCGGTCGTGACATTATTGAATTCTTTGTCATCGAGAGCTGTTTCAATGGAGAATAAAATTTCAAGTGACTTGAGATTTTATGCAGGGTGTCCGGAAAGTCAACCATAATTCTAAAAGGGCTGATAGACCAACTCATAAGCTTCCAGAAAAACATAATATTTTTTATATTTTTTGTTTTTGACACCTTTTCCTTCGCAATTACAAGCCAGTCACAAAAATTTCCACGTACTTAGTAAAAAAGAAAATAAAAATAAATTATTACTCTGTAAAATAAGATTTCTTATTGAATATTTTGAACTTTTAGTGGCAATATCTCGAAAACCATTGAGCCATATTATGTTTTTCTGGATGCTTATGAGTTGTACAATCACCCCTTCCAGTATTATCGTTGACTTTCTGGACACCCTGTGTACGTATTCCAGACAATATTAGAAAGTCATCAGCGAAGAAATTTGTCCAAAATACCCAAAAATATACTAAATAAATAAAAAACAAAACGAAAATTCCACTGTATAATCAAAAACGGGGCGGAGCCAAATTACCCTCCCGAGAGAGAGAGAGTGTCATCCCAGTCCATATACGCCAGACGGAGATAGATATGATGTATTGTGTGACGTAGTGCATGTTGATTGGCGTTTTTTAATCGGTGATTACTTCATTATTAGAGGTCGTAGGTTGATTTTTCAAACATCAATGGCATCAGTACTTACTAACCCTTATATTTTTCACTTTTCCAAAAAATCTGCAAATTCATGCAAAGAGCTAGCAGTTGACTCACCCTTAAGGTAAGCATGTTGATCCGGATATTGCATTTCTATCTTAGTTAGTCTTTTGGAATTGAGTTATTTGATTTTCCCGATTTGGGTATAAAAACAACTTTGACTTTCCTCCATCTACCTGGTGTGTATCCCAAATGGAGACAATCAGAGTATATTTCGACCAGGTCATCTAATATGCTGTTGAGGGATTTCTGAAACATGATTGGCATTATTCTGTCCGGTCCTCCGCCGCTTTATACGGCTCGAAGCCATTCACCGCCCACTCTACTTTTTCCCTCGATATCATCCTTGATACAACCTCCTCATGTGTTCTCGTATTTGGAATCAGCTGTTGTTCGTCAGAACTGCTGATTTCCGCCACGGTATACATCCTGGAAAGTGCGTCTGCATTAAAAATTCTAGTGTCTCATAGCAGGATTCTGTCAATGAGTTATCTGGTCTTTTTATGCTTCTTGGGGTCACCACCTCCCTCGAAAGCATCTTTTCTTAGCCACGCAAGTTTTACCATTGGGAATCATGCCAATAGTTTGATGAAAATTAGTATTTTGGGGTTTTTGTCATGCGAAAACTAAATTTCTCAATATGACAATGACTCAAAATGTAGAGGGCGCCACCTAAACTCATTTTCACTGTCATTGTACGTATACATAGCTTTTTTGTACGTAGGCACTTGTGTTAGATTTTCAAGTGAAAATAGAGATTTACGTATTTGTCCTTTTTTATGCAGATATTTGGTAAAAGTCTCTGCAAGCAATAAGCAAACATTCCTGAGATAATAATTGATACAGATGTGATTTTGGTATTAGGTATGGCTAAGATACACTGCTTTACGGACAGAGTGTCTGAAATAAGTGCGCTTTCTACCATGGTAGATGAAGTAGAGTAGAATATAATCACTTTTTGTATAGAAGCATATTATGTACCCTCAAACATTGGAAAAATTCATGTGTTTTATCTGTAGATTCGAAACCCCTCAAGCGATCCATTTCTTCAAATCTTCAGAATATATCCGGATACCCGTGGTTATTGATCATCTTTTTGAGAAATACGATCAACTTATCCAGAACCGAACCTGGCTATACGGCTATGATACAGCGTGTGCCCAAATTAAGTTAACCAATGAAAAACTTCATTATCGATTTTAGCGAAAAAAAATTCTTCATCAATAGTTTTGCTTCAAAAAGAAACAAGATTCATCCAGAAATTAAGTTATCTGTATACACAGGGTAGCCAAAAATTGCAAAAACGCCTAGGGGTAAATAACCTCTAATTTCAATTTTTAAGGATTTTTTTTATAGAATCACATACTCAATGATATATGAAATTTCATGTTGTTCTATAATGTGTTCTATACCCAACTAACACAGATTGTGCCTCAATAAACTAAAATGCTATATTAATAACTGATATATTAGGGTCCATCAATATACAATTTTATCATTTAGTGACGTTAGTTAAGACAAAATACTCTCAGAGACAAAAAAGTGTTATAATCATGTAATATAGCTCTCTACAAAACCATTTAATAAATCTTTTGTAAAACGGAAGAAATTGAATTCTTATAGCATACTATAGTACCAATGTTATAAGAGGAATCACTCTCTTAGTCTAATTTTTTGTATTACTGGTTCATTATTGTTTTAAAAAGAACTTATAAAATGGTTACAAAATATTTTTATTAGAGATTTATTATATTATCATATAGCTATCTCTTATAAAACAGTTAACTCGCAAAAGTATTTAAGACTGAATTGGCTTAAGAGAATATCTTATAAAAATGTTTTATAGGATGCTTGATCTAGAACGTACAAAACAGCACTATAAAACACTTACAAAATAAAAATGGACACAAAATAGCAACACTGTCTTATAGTTTATCCCAACTAACACAGATTGTGCCTTATCAAACTAAAATGCTAAATAACTGATTTATTAGGGTACCTACTTCAATAACTATTGTATCATTTAGTGGCGGTAGTTGGCACAAAATACTCTCAGAGACAAAAAAGTGTTATAATCATGTAATATAGCTCTCTAGAAGACCATTTAATAAGCCTTTTACAAAACAAAAGAAATTGAATTCTTATAGCATATTATAGCACCAATTTTATAAGAGGAATCACTCTCAAGTCTAATTTGTTGTATAATTGGTTTATTAGGGTTTTATAGAGAACTTTATGAGATCGTTACAAAATATTTTTATTAGAGATTTATTATTTTATCGTTAAGTCGCAAACGTATTTAAATCTGAATTGCATGGCTTACGAGAATATCTTATAGAAATGTTTTATAGAATACTTGATTTCGATCGTACAAGACAGCACTGTAAAACAAATAAAATAAAAATGGGCACGAAATAGCAACATTGTCTTGCCTAAAGATCCCCACCCCGTTTGCGATCATACAGTGAAATTCGCGTCTTCTTTTCCATTTATTTAGTATATTTTTGGGTATTTTGGAAAAATGTATTCGCTGGTGGTGGCTCAAATAATGTCTAGAATACGTATAAGATTTCAAGTCATTTGAAAATGTATGCAAATTGTCCAATACCTATATAACAAATTTGTCGCAACAAGCACAGTTATAAGAGTTCGCCATATTTGGTAGGCGAACTTTGTCGGTCATTTTTAGGTTTGGGAAAAAAACCAAATATTTATCAAGGAAATACGATAATAAGAACGTCATTAAAAGAAAATCATTGTAAATATCAGACAATTATTATTTAATAGAGTAGTTTTTGTTTGTAATTAAGATCTTGAGGTTATGAAATTTAAAATATCAGGATAAAAAGTCTTGAATTGCCTCAAAATGCAGGCGCATGAAAATTTAGTTCATAATGTACCCATATATTAACAGTAAAATCAAATTCGCAAGTCAAATCAACATATTATCATGCTTGAATTTTCAATATTTTGCAATATGCTACTTGTCTAATAGTAGGATAGACTCCATTAATTTTTCGTCATTCACAGTTGATATTCTTTTACAACAATTCTGATTTATTCTGCTCTGAACATACACAAAATTGCAGTGTAAAAATGCCGCGAATATATCAACAACAAAATATATCTATAACTGTTTTATAAATGTGTAACTTGGAGCAACTTCACTCTTATAAGAGCTCTATATAGCAGTAGTAAAGTAGCTTTATAGTTGTTACCTAGAACCCCTATAAACATTTTAATACGACAAAAATATTTTATAAAGTGGTCCTTTTTCGTGTTTACAAGTGTGTTATTAATGGCTATGAAATGATTTTAAAAATATTTTTACGAGCAAAATGTTTTACGAAACTGTTATATAACGGTCTATAGAATACTTATAAACATATTTGTGTTACTTGGGTAACCATCCCCATAGGTAGGGAAAAAATATATAAATTCTGGATTAATCAGATTATCTTTTATTTGCTAACTAGATTTGAGCACACGTTACAAAAATATATAGTTCAACCTGAAATCTTGAATATCTTTCATGTATGTGATTCTATATAACTTTTTCAAATGTTATTATTTTTGTTGTGTTTTTGCAATTTTTGGCCAACCCCTGTATGCAAATAACTTAAATTCTTTCTATATATTTATTTATCCATTTATTGCCAGTACACTACAGAATAAAATTATTCCAAATGGTACATACTGAATTAAATTGGTAAAAAAAAATAGAATAATATAATAAAGTGAAATAAAGGAAGGTGAAACAAATCATCATCATTAAAAATGCAAAATTACGACGAGACAGAACAGTCTGACGCAGAACGAAGACGAACAGACTATTGAACACACATCAACAACGGTATCTCAAATACGATTTCATACACGATGAGATGTA
This sequence comes from Orchestes rusci, assembly GCA_958502075.1. NCBI lineage: Eukaryota > Metazoa > Arthropoda > Insecta > Coleoptera > Curculionidae > Orchestes > Orchestes rusci. Next base: position 38,740,883 of record OY293306.1, read on the forward strand.
GTAAAAAATATCACAGTCGGAAAATGTTTTATTGTAGGAGATTTGCAGCCTATTTGAGAAATGGGTAAGTCCATAATTTGCTCTGTGAGAGAGCTCGGAGAACAGGACGTTCCGTCTGGTGCGTCTCGCCTGGACCCGAACTGATATTGTCTGGAGTAGCCTGATACAATCCGTGAATCCATTCAGCAATTTGTACAAGAACATAAGCATGGAATCCTCTCTTCTGTCCTCGAGACTCCTCAGCCCACACAGCTGCAATCTGGTCTCGTATGTCAAATCCTTCTGGGGAAGTTGTGCTTGTACAGCAGACACTTGGTGGATTTGCGCAGTACCAATCAAGTCTTGACGAATGGATGCTGTAAAAAAGTGACCGAATGATTGAGCAGTATTCCAGTGTTGATCTGACAAGGGCATTACAAAGACAGCATATCGTTTGTGTCGTAAAAGTGCTTCTTTGGATGAAACCGAGCATTCTAGAAGCCTCCAATGTAATATTGTCGATGCGAAAGTTGAAGGACAATGTATTGTCGAGAGTCACACCAAGATCGTTCACGAAGGGTATACACTCCAACTCCCGACCGTCTAATACATGAGCATGGATGATCGGATTCTTATTCCTACAAAAACCTCACCACCTTGCACTTGGAGATATCAAGGTTCAAAAAGTTATTCTGCACCATTCCCCAAACTGTTCAAGAGAGATTGAAGCGAGCGATGAGTATTAACGGTAGCGTGGAATCTCAGGTCGTCGGCATATAGCGGATACTCCGAGGTACTAAAGCAAGCTGATACATCGTTGATGAACAGAAGAAACAGAACCGGTCCAATATGGGAACCCTGGGGGCACACCCGAGGTTACAGTCACTTCTTTAGAGAAAACCACAGACCTCGACTCGTTGCCACCGTCCGGTGAGATAGGATCGGATCCATTCAAGGTAGCTACCACCCAGGCCAATCTCGTCCAGCTTTTTGAGGAGGAGGCCGTGGCAGACACTGTCAAAGGCCTTTGACATATATCAGTGTATATGACGTCCACCTGACTTCCCTCTTCCATGGAAGTGATAAGGAAGTTATGGTAGACACCAAAAGGTTTATGGCAGTCGAGCGCCCCCGAAAGAAGCCATGCTGTTGGTCCATGATACACCTCTTGTAAACAGAAAACAGCTCATCTGTGATGATGGACTCGAAAAACTTTAAAATGGCAGAAAGGATGGAGATGCCTCGATAATTGCCGATATGGCTCCTATCCCCCGATTTGAAAACCGGCATCAAGACACACTGCTGAAAAGATGCCATCATCGATAGATCGCTGGAACATATGGCGTAGAGGAGTTTTTTAAAAGTATCGGCGGAATTCCATCAGGGCTAGCTCGCTTTGAAGGGTCCAGAGACAACAGCTTCGTGGTGATTTCTTCTTCGGTGAAGTGGTGTGAGGCCAGGTAATTCGCAAATGGAACAGAATCCATTCATTGTCCAATGCTAACATCGAGTTGGTTCGAGTAACATGATTGAAAGTGGACAGCAAAAGCGTCAGCCATCTCTTCAAAGGTGGTAAGCGTTGCACCATCATGGATCATGGCGGAAGGAAGTTTATTGTCTGCGAAGGTTGTTGATGTAAGACCAGAAATGCTTGATGTTCATGGGTATAAGATGCTTAGCTCTTGTAGCAAATAATAGATAGCACGAGTCCACACGATGTTTCACCGCCTTGCGAATCGAAGAATACGCATCGTAGTCCGAGCTGAGCCCAGATTTCCTTAGTTTTCTGTACAGCTTGTTCTTTTCACCGATCAGCTTTCCGAGAGGACGGTCGTACCATGAAGGGTACTTCTCGCTTAATGGTCTTCTTGGGCACATGTTTTTCAATTTCTTCAAACAGACGTTTCTACGTCTCTTTCATGGTGATGTCTGTCTGAAAATTCCAGTCCGTCTCCTCGAAGAAAGCATCCAAATCTGCGTACTCCGCATTGTTAAAGTTATACACTACAACAGGAGAGGAGGCGGATTGAGTTTTTTGAAGGTAATCGTCAGTGGAGGATTGTAAGAGTCGACAGACACTAGAGGATCGTCAGCCCGGCATATTTTGAAGCGGCACAAGTCATCATCAGCAAACACTTGATCCAGGATACCTCCGGTTCTGTTTCGGACGCCATTCACCTGATCGATGTACAGATAGTTCATTGATAAAGAATAATTTTTTAATAATAAAATAGTTTTCCATTTGTTAACCAGATTTGGGCACACGCTGTATAATAGTCCGGAAGGTATATACACCGTCGCTTTTCGCCGTGTCATTTCAGTACCTACTTTTGATTTTGCCGTCTGATTATAGTTTTTGTTATGAAAACAATAATATAAATCATTGTCAGCTGGCGCGACCATGAAGTGTTAACAGTGTAGGATTCTATTGATGTTGTGAAAATTTTGGGTCATTTCAGTACAGCTGAAAATCAGTGAATAGTTTCGTCATAAGGATAATTGAAAAAAAAATGTCAACTGCATAGGATAAGTGACAAAAGATGTCAGCTGGCCATGTTTTTTCACACATTTAGATGACATGACATGACAACTTTTGCCACTTATCCTAGGCAGCTGACAATTTATACCTTATAACGAAACTATTCACAGATTTTCAGCCGTACCTACTGAAATGACCCACACATTTTTTATTTTAACGGTTTCCGATCCTTCCCTAAACATGAATTGGAATAGGTTCTCATGTTCCGCTGTTCAGCAGTAGAGCAAAAGTCGTTGAGTGATTAATGGATATATGCCAAGATATTTGGTTAATGAATTGATGAGTGGATTAATGAATGGAACAGAAAACCTTAAAACTTTTGAGGAAATCCATCATCAAAGCATCCCTAATTATTGTAAGTCGAAAAAAACCTAGCTAAGCAACTCACTGGATATTTAAATTTTATCTTTACTCTTCGATTTCAATAATAATAGTTGTATGGTTGTATGCAACAGATATTAAAGCCTGACAGAACAGAAAAATACTCATTAAATCTCATTAAATGCTAAAAAACTTGAAAAAAACAGTGGATCTGACCACTTTCCGATTGATCTACCAATTCAATATGTTGAATAATGGATAAACATATACTCTCTGTATGTTTCCGATAAAAGTTCTGAACGAATTTATGAAGTTCAGCAATTCGTGATCACGTAGATCTTGAATTAGTTATTGCATATATTTTGTTTCAAATCACGTTTAGTTCGAATTGCTGCTGACACCAATGACGCAGATGTTCCACGAGTGCAACTATCTCAAGGTATCATCGAAGGTACCTATAAGGTTTCCTATAGGAATAGATCCTTCTCAGCATTTGAGGGTATACCTTATGCAAGACCTCCAATCGGTGAATTTCGTTTCAGGGTAAGTTATGGTAGCAAATAAGTATAAAGAGCGAGTAGCTTCTTCTCAATGTAAACTTCTCCAGTGAATGTTATATGTTTAGGAGCCGCAACCTCCTCTGCCATGGAACGGAACATTAGTTGCAGACAAGCAATATGAATGCATTCAGTTTATACCTATCATTTTCGTGACAGTACGAGGTAATAAACTAAAGGGAAAATACCAATAATAAAAACGTTACTATATCTAGGCATTGAAGATTGTCTCTACCTCTATGTCTACGTACCTCGCCGTAATATAGATCCAAATGAGATGCTTGACGTTGTAGTATATATTCATGGTGGAGGGTTTATGATAGGTTCTCCAAAATTCATGGCTGGCCCGGATTATCTGATGGACAGAGATGTTATCTATATATCAATGAACTATCGTTTGGGAATCACAGGTTGGTTCCGTCGGAAAATTTTTACTACTTGAGTTTTACGTTACCCACTGGAGCTATCTAACTAAGTACCATTTAGGGTTTTTGAGCACAGAAGATGACATTGTACCAGGAAACAATGGATTAAAAGATCAAGTGATGGCCATGAAATGGATCAAAGAGAATGTCAGATATTTTGGGGGCAATCCCAATTCCATCACATTAACCGGTGTATCTGCAGGTGCTGTCTCTGTCCACCTACATTATTTCTCGCCTAAAACCAAAGGTTAAATAAACTGTTACTTCATATTTTTGTAATGTTAATTGATTTTTGTAGGTCTGTTTCACAAAGGCATATCTCAGAGTGGTACAATATTACAACATTGGTCAACTATCAAATATCCGTTGAGACAAGCTCAATCTGTAGCAAGAAACTTGACTTGTACAACCTCAACGACAAAAGAAATGATCGATTGTTTACGTAAAGTTGATGCAAAAGAACTTGTAAATGGAATAAAACACTTGCACAAGCTTTGGAATACTGTACCTTTGATTCAGTTTGCTCCTGTAGTAGAGGTTCCATCGAAAGATGCCTATCTATCTGAGAACCCTTACAGTCTCCTAAAAGAAGGTTTGATGTATGACGTTCCTTGGATAACGTCGAACGTTGAACATGAAGGATTGTTGGAAGTTGGAAGTGAGTATGCCTACCACGATTTTTTATTGAGATAAGCGCTTTGGTAATCATATATTATTATTATGTGAATGAAAATCTTGACACCTGCTGATATCCTAATCCTACATACATAAATGAGTGGTAGAAACGCTCAACAATTTTGCAATTTCTATACAGGGTGGATCAAAAGTCATGGGACATACGGTAACAGTAGATTCCTCACACAAAAATATTGTGATCGACCTCAACTATTCTGAAAGTTGATATCAACAGAGATACAGGGTGTCAACGTTGAATCTACATATTTGATTTTTCCAAATAACTTTTGAAATAATCAAGATATATCGATGAAATTTGGTATATGGGGATTGTTTGACATGCAAAATTCATGTAGGAAGCGCCAATTACACGCCTTTTCACCCATTCAAATGGTCAGAACTTTTTTGTACGCACTCGTACATTTTTTTTTTAAATTGAAAAAATGATTTTTCCATCATGTTTACATACAAAAAGTATACTTTGTAGAAGTAACCTTTTTCAAGATATTTGAACTTGAAGTAATCCATGCAATGTGGCTTTGAATGGAAAATTTTGAAAATGAACATAGGAGGCTTCGAAAATGGCGTAATCATGGTGATTTTGACATTAGCTCGAATGCTCAATGTTTTTTTATGAAAAAATTTAATCTAATTTTCCATTTTTTTACCATTTTTATAACTATTTGAATGAGTGGAAAGTTGTGTAAGTGGGCCCCCTACATGTGAGACCTATACCAAGGCAGTTATGAATTTTGCATTTCAAAAGTGATTTGAAAACATGACACAATGACGGACGTAGCTATTAGCCACCTATACATATAATATTAACGGATATATTATAATTTCTGTACCTACATTATATTGGACGCTAGTCAGTGAAGGTTTTATTAGCAGTTATTTCTTCAACTGAACTTTAACGTGGTGTTTTGAGTCTGATAAGTTATTAATGATGTCGTGACCTTCAAAAAACCACTCGAGACTCTTGTGAAAGTTAGTTGTCCTCAAAGTTGCTTTACTGAACTACTTGAACTCCACGTTTTTACACAGGACTTCACTGAACAGGTTATGACAGGTCGTTCATGCGTTCGTACCTTTCAAAGCTGTGATTTGTTGACGATGACTAAGTTCCAAGCGCCTGATATCATTTGCTCACGAGTTCTTCGTTTGCGTTCACGATGTCGATTCCATTTGTACCGATGTAAGATCAGCCTGGAGGACGACTCTTGCATTGAAATCTCTCCATAAAAAATGATCCGATGTTGTTTAAAGGTTTTTCCAATTTTGATAGAATACACTGCTTCTACTTTCCTGCAGGGCCATACGCGCTTCCCAAGTAACACAAATATGTTTATAAGTATTCTATAGACCGTTATATAACAGTTTCGTAAAACATTTTGCTCGTAAAAATATTTTTATAATCATTTCATAGCCATTAATAACACACTTATAAACACGAAAAAGGACCACTTTATAAAATATTTTTGTCGTATTAAAATGTTTATAGGGGTTCTAGGTAACAACTATAAAGCTACTTTACTACTGCTATAAAGCTCTTATAAGAGTGAATTGTTCCAAGTTACACATTTATAAAACAGTTATAAATATATTTTGTTGTTGATATATTCGCGGCATTTACACTGCAATTTTGTGTATGTTCAGAGCAGAATAAATCAGAATTGTTGTAAAAGAATATCAACTGTGAATGACGAAAAATTAATGGAGTCTATCCTACTATTAGACAAGTAGCATATTGCAAAATATTGAAAATTCAAGCATGATAATATGTTGATTTGACTTGCGAATTTGATTTTACTGTTAATATATGGGTACATTATGAACTAAATTTTCATGCGCCTGCATTTTGAGGCAATTCAAGACTTTTTATCCTGATATTTTAAATTTCATAACCTCAATATCTTAATTACAAACAAAAACTACTCTATTAAATAATAATTGTCTGATATTTACAATGTTTTTCTTATAATGACGTTCTTGTTATCGTATTTCCTTGATAAATATTTGGTTTTTTTTCCCAAACCTAAAAAATGACCGACAAAGTTCGCCTACCAAATATGGCGAACTCTTATAACTGTGCTTGTTGCGACAAATTTGTTATATAGGTATTGGACAATTTGCATACATTTTCAAATGACTTGAAATCTTATATACGTATTCTAGACATTATTTGAAAGTCACCAGCGAATACATTTTTCCAAAATACCCAAAAATATACTAAATAAATGGAAAAGAAGACGCGAATTTCACTGTATGATCGCAAACGGGGTGGGGATCTTTAGGCAAGACATATTTTAAGACAATGTTGCTATTGCCCATTTTTATTTTATTTGTTTTATAGTGTGCGAAACTGTTAGTGTGTTTTATCGAAATCAAGTATTCTATAAAACATTTCTATAAGATATTCTCGTAAGCCAATTCAGATTTAAATACGTTTGCGACTTAACGATAAACTAATAAATCTCTAATAAAAATATTTTGTAACGATCTCATAAAGTTCTCTATAAAACCTTAATAAACCAATTATACAACAAATTAGACTTGAGAGTGATTCCTCTTATAAAATTGGTGCTATAATATGCTATAAGAATTCAATTTCTTTTGTTTTGTAAAAGGCTTATTAAATGGTCTTCTAGAGAGCTATATTACATGATTATAACACTTTTTTGTCTCTGAGAGTATTTTGTGCCAACTACCGCCACTAAATGATACAATTGTTATTGAAGTACCCTAATAAATCAGTTATTTAGCATTTTAGTTTGATAAGGCACAATCTGTGTTAGTTGGGATAAACTATAAGACAGTGTTGCTATTTTGTGTCCATTTTTATTTTGTCAGTGTTTTATATTGGTTTTATAGTGCTGTTTTGTACGTTCTAGATCAAGCATCCTATAAAACATTTTTATAAGATATTCTCTTAAGACAATTCAGTCTTAAATACTTTTGCGAGTTAACTGTTTTATTAGAGATAGCTATATGATAATATAATAAATCTCTAATAAAAATATTTTGTAACCCTCTTATAAGTTCTTTGCAAAACAATAATGAACCAATAATACAACAAATTAGACTAAGAGAGTGATTACTCTTATAACATTGGTACTATAGTATGCTATAAGAATTCAATTTCTTCCGTTTTATAAAAGATTTATTAAATGGTTTTGTAGAGAGCTATATTACATGATTATAACACTTTTTTGTCTCTGAGAGTATTTTGTTTTAACTAACGTCACTAAATGATAAAATTGTATATTGATGGACCCTAATATATCAGTTATATAGCATTTTGGTTTATTAAGGCACAATCTGTGTTAGTTGGGTTATAACAGTAACGTAGAACTCGCTCAGATATACCTCTGAAGAGTTCGCTCAGAATTTGAAAATCACCATCGTAGATTTGTCAAATCTTTCAACAAAAAGTTGTATCCTGTCAAAGTAAAGTCTGTTGCCCCTATTTTTAAGCTGTGTCAGATATTCTCTCTATATATAGTTTTGTGTGTTATTTTATAAAGAACAGGACATAATTTGCAAGCAGCATTCATAATAACGCATCTCAACCCAAACCAAAACCTCTATAAAAATCACCAATCTGACCCAAAAAATAATAATTGCTCTGCCAACCCAGTCGCATGCTACACCATTCCTTTGATATAAAAATGATTGTGTTTACAGTTGCGACAGTATTGAAAAAAATGCCAGAAATAGCAGAAAAGTGGTATGAGATCATGCCTACTGCTTTAGGAATTTTGGATAGTGCTAATCCAAATGATTTTCATGAGATATGTCAAAAAATTACAAACTTCTACCATAAGAACCAATCGATTGCTGAAGGCGTAAATGGAACTATACAGGTAGGTATGCTACTACATCTATTACACTAGATTTTTCTGATATGATTGTGTCTAGCTTTTCAGTGATTGGAGTTACTTAAAAGATGCAGAAAGGGCTCTCAGAATACAAGCTGAAGTGACCAAATCTGATGTTTACTACTACAAATTCTCTTATCTTGTCAAAATGCCAAGTTATATGAAAGGCATTCCAAAAGGTATGGAGTTGAATGAAATTATACAATATAAAGAGTGTATAGAAGGCATCACATTTTAAAGTAATGGAAATTTAGAAACGGCGAGTATCTATTTTTGTAGAACAGTCTTGGAGAGTAGCTTGAGAAAATATAGCTTTTAAATCCAACATTGAATGATAAAGTTATGTTTCCAAAAAACTTCATTTACCGCAGTTTGGCAAGGTGAATTTAGGTAATGAAATGTAATCTGCTATCGTATATTCTTGACTTACAGAAATTAGAAATTGTGAGAGAAAGAATAGAGAATACACGCATTTTTTGACACTCTCTCTCACAACTTCTTCTCGCACTCAAGAATACGGTAGGAATTCTGATTTTAGGTCGAGTTTATCAACCGATATTCCAAGCTGACTCACGCTATTTTCCAAATAAAAACCAATTTAACTAAAATGGGATTTTCTCTACATGGTCAATTTTTCATCAATTACCCAATCAAGCTTCATCTTCCAATTTCCAACTTTTTTAAAGCTCAAAACTATAAGACAATGATATTTTCAGGTGTTTGTCATGGGGACGACGCAAAACTTATGTTCAAAAATCTTTTTTCCGCCCGTGATTTAGCGAAAGAGGACGAGCAAATGATGGATATTTTACTGGACCTTTTTACCACATTTGCTAAAACAAGGTAGAAACTATTTTTCTTTTTAGTTACATAGAACGGCAATAATCAACTTTTTTTTTAATTATTTTACAGTATTCCCAAAATAGGTTCAGAAAAGTGGCTACCTATAAAACCTGGAGCTAAAATGTTGGATGTGATGGTGTTGACAAGCCCAGATGACATCCACATGAAAAATGTGGAAGGACTTACCAACTCAACCGAGTTTTGGAAAAATTTGCCAATCCAGCCGAATGAGCAACTATATGATTCGGATTGACCTTGGCTACTTAATCTATTGTGCTTTATGTTTTCTCGTTAATATAATATGAATTTAGAATGTCGATGACAATCTTCCTTTATTGCGTCAAAAGGAATAATGCTCTGAGGTACACTAGATTGCACATAAATTGCGTACATTGAAATGGTAAAATTGTTTTGGTTGGAGCAGTGTATGACAAGTAAACGTCATGTTTGGTCAGTTGCAATAATATGCCGAGACAATTATTACATTATTCACATTTTTGAAAACACAAATACTTAGGTACGCGCCTCAGTGAAGACCTCTGGTCGGTAAAAAGAACTGTATAACTAAATTAATAGGTAACTGAATAACCTAAATCCGATTGAAAATGTGTGGGGACGATAGGTAAAAATTATTTACCAAAGAAACTGAAAGAATCAGCTCAAATTCAGGCAAAACTACGTGACGCCTTTTTTAATGCGTGGAATGAGCTCGCCAATGATGGTCAATCGTCAATATTGTCGAAATCTATCAAATTCCATAGTTTGACGACCACAAGAATCTTTTGCCAGAAATGGTTCTGCTACCGGATATCAATGAAAATAATCTATTTTTTTTTTGTGAACCAAGTAAATAAATTCAAAGTCGTACCCACAATATATCGTTTTAGTTTTTTGATAAAATAAAAAAAAGTTTGTGTGCTTGACATGTAAATATTTTGTCAGTCTATAACACTGCTTAAATAAAAACAGATTTCACTGTCTATGTACGCATTTTTTGTGCAAGTTAGTGTACATTCAATATCACTTTAAAATGGAAGTCACAGCCAAACGGAATCATAAGCTACTATCCACATTGAATTTGTGTTCAAAGTCACGCCTTATACGATTTCGAATTTCTGCTTGCAAACTGCATATATGTTGCTTATTGCTTATTCATCATGATACTACAACAAGCAAGATAAGCTCACGCGCATCTTACCCGGTGACCGCCCGTTTAAAATGCCTAGGGTGTTCGGTGCTCTTTGCTAGGTTATGTTTTTAACAGCTATTTTCCCATATCTTTCCCATGCAAGGTGAACCAAATGGTCAGCATGCGCGAATCGGTTCCAATTTCGTCCAGCTAGTGAGCTTATCTTGTGTGTTTTAGTATCAGGCTTATTCATCATAAAATGAGAATTAATTTTTAATTTTATGAGAAAAAAATCTTAAATGTTGAACGTCTCGTGACAGCGTTTTACTCTATAGAAAAAATGAATATAGAGCCTATAAGCCCAAAAAAATTAGTTATCTCATTTCCGCAAAAATTTGTCAAAAGTATCTGTCAATTTCATCAAACGTTAACTTAGGTATAATATGAAATATGATCCCAGAATAAGATTGGTTTGAAGCAAATATTTTCCACAAAACATTTGCACAAAAAACTTGTACAAGCCTACCTACTACTTGTCAAGTATACAGTACGTTTATAGCCGCCTTTACTTTGACGAGAAATGTATATAAGTGCAATGAACTGCGGTCATCATCCTTGATGATTTTCTGTAGATGGAGAAACTATGTGAGTTGTGGCACGTTGGCTGAACAGAACGTGAAATGAAGAATCGTCGATTTTCTATTCGGGAACAAGGAGTTGGTTCGATCAAATGTGAAGGTTTTTTCTTCCACAAGAATGTCTTAGCCGGTACATCCTTTATAATCATCAACGACATCTTTTTAAGAAGCTTTTCGAAAAATGTCTATGGTCTTTGCCTTAATATAAAATGGTTGCACCGCGTTTTTTTATAATTTTCCAAAATATGCGTTTGTAACTAAAAAAAGCGGACGGAAAATTAAGGACAATGAAGACCTGACAAGACAAATGAGTAACACAGTGTGTGAATCAATCTGTTTGAATACTTTAAAATTCAAGTCATTATTCATCAAAAATCATAAAGCAATAAGATTTAAGTGGGCTGAAACTTGTGCAACCAGACATTATTTTTGGGACGCTGAGTCCCCCTCAAATAATTATAATGAAAATAAGCCCACTATAATTAATCAGCCAACAAAGTCTGAACTTTGCAAAATTCAAGTGATTTCGATAAACAAAAGCTATGTTTGTGAAAAAAAAATCCTCAGAAATTTACAGGAATTGTACAGGGTGTTGACAGATAAATGGGGGGGGTCCATTTACTTTTTTAATTTCATGTTTGGGAAAAAAAAGTTTCAAATAAAAGTTTAATGGTTCAGAATGAATTTTGTGAAAACAAGGTTTTCACATATACAAGGGTTTCAGAACTTCTGGGCGTAGTCCAACTTTCTTATTTCAAATCGCGACCCTATTTTTTCATTTGATTTTTGCATTCTCTGGAAAATTCTAAACATTTTTCATGTAACATACCCTATACCCAGACTCAACCAATAAGAAGATATTAACATCAGAAATTTCGCTATTTCTTCGAGCATGTTTTGAAATATATGCTATTATTTGGAAACCTTGGGAACGAGATAATTGTTGATAGATGTCAACTTCAAAAAAGATTTGAACAACTTACAGGGTGACCCAATTTTATCCGCGACAATATTTAAAAATTTAAATTCTACAAATTAAAATGAACACTATTATATGGACAATTATTCTGAAGGACGACGGAATAGCCCCTCGAACCATGACAAAATCCACTCAAACAATAGGAGTTATATTCATTTTCAAAAAAGCTGCTAAAAAGAAACTAAATATTTTAAAGGTTTTCATAGAATAAAAATTGTTCATTTTAATTACTTAGTAGAATCCGAGGTATAATCTTAATTTGAAATATTGTATTATAAAACTGGGTCACCCTGTATGTATAAAGAGAATATTTCAACTTTTTCCTCTTCGCAATATAACTTGTTCAAATTTTTCCTGACAAGACGACATCCATTTACAACAATGTCAAGAGTTTTCTCGAGAATTCAAAATTCAAACAAAAAAATAGGGTTGTAATTTGAAATAAGAAAGTTGGACCACGCCCAGAAGTTCTGAAACACACTGTATGTGAAAACCTTGTTTTTACAAAATTCATTTTGAACAATTAAACTTTCATTTGATTTTTTTTTCCCAAACATTATATCAAAAAGTTAATTCAGGGTGTACAATCTGTGAACACCCAGGGCCCCCATTCATTTATTGAATCAATCAACCTACATATATTTGAATTTACCACATTTCTTTTGAACGAGACTAGTTTGCTTGAACAAATCTAGAATAGTAATTATATGATCATAGAAACCAATATGTTGAAGTAGAAACTTCTTGGTCGGTTCTATATTAATGGGATTTTTTAAAACTTTTTGCAGTGGTACCTTATTCCCAGGATCGATATACCTAACTAGATATCTCAAAAAAAAAACAATGAAATGACGATCAGAAAATGTTAGTCTGATGAGGACAGTCATGTAGATTCAATTTCTTTTCACCGAATGGAAATACGTTGGGGAACAAACATTTTCACCGCCCTAGCCGGGAATCGAACCCGGATCTCTGAACATCAAAAGATGTCCGTTGCTCTACCTTTGAGCTACTAGAGCTGGGGTGGTTTTTGTCCGCTAACGCATTTTTACGCAAATATACCAGTATTCTCCGCATCTAAGCGTTTCTTTATGACCATCCTTTTTGTAGTATTTTGTACCTGATTTACCACCCCGCGCTACTTTTACTTGACTATTTATAATTTAGGAACCACCTTGTAGTTGTCTCATTTAATATGTAATGTGTTTTATCGCATCTATTACGAACTTAATATCTACTTATCTGCTGCTTCAGTATTTTCACATGGATTTGGTAACGGAATGTTCTTTCTTTTGAAAACGCATCGAAGTTTTCGTATAAGTTTGTTCTCATATTATCATTTATAATTTTAACCACCATCGCTTATTCAAAATGTGTGCATTGAATCATAACGCATATGTATTTAAAAGTGTTGAGAACCTTTGTTCCGCAATAATTTATAATCCTTCTATTTGCTATCCAATTCAAATGTTTGAATATATCTAATAGTTCTTGGTCATCAAATAATGTATATAAGCTTCGTTACGATGATTCTGATATTTGATTGTTTTTAAATTACCAGTTTTCCGTATATAATACGATTTTTTTCAATCTTTCCTGATTTTGCTAATGTTTCATATTAGATGTACTAGTCGATTTTTATTTGATATAGTTGAAAAATAATTCTTATTGATTTGCTAACTATTATAGTCACATCCGTGACGACTTTAATGTTATTATTGTTTTATTGATATTATGAGAGCAGATGCTCACTAACCAATCTACTGGATTTATCTTGAAAAAGGAGATGTGTGAGCGATAAATGATGGATGACACCACTTTCAAAAAGTTATTGGAGAGAGGGAGTAAGGGTCGTCACTCATCAAAGGTTTTAGCAAATTAGAAATAATATTTTTAATACGATACAATCTTGTTATCGTTTTTTAAAATGTAATCGTTATTCTGTTCCTATTTATGCAACTTGTATTATCTTATTATTTTTTCCAGTAGTAATTTTATTATTATAATACATAGGTACGTATCACTTTTAAATTCTAATACATACAAATTTTTCGAAACACACAAACTCACTTGAGTTGTTAATATCCATCAGTCTATTTTGTTTTTTCTTAAGTCATTGTCTCATTAAAAATGTTGATATCTGATAATATCGCAGTCCTCTATTTAAACAAATCAAAATAATTTGAAACATATTATGATTTGAGTTCCTTGTCGCTTCGCAAAACTTGTGCTTGGTCATCAAATAAGTTATATCAGGTTCTTCAAGTTGATTTTGATATTTTCATTTTCCAAATTTACCAGTAGTTGTCTTCCAAAACTTCTTTCTTCTTACGTTTTTTCTTCAAATGTTTCCCAATATATCTAGTTTTTTCTTTATGATTTTTATTTGATGGATTATTGAATTACTCTTTTTAGTCATGTGGTTTAATTGCTCTGCTCTTTTATCTCACTCAGTATAATGAGTTTATCCAGAAAGCCGTGTTGAACATTATGATTAATCAAAGTTTTTTTTTTTAAATTGAGAGTTTGTCGAGGAGTTTGTACTAGATATGATTTTATAGTTTCATGGTAATCTTTCAATCATTATTTTGATCTATGGGGCTACAAAGAATAAAGGTCATGTAGAAGATTTCACTTTAATATTATTATCGTTCTTAAATAATGTTTTTGTTATTTTCTTGCCAAGATGTTATTAGTTTGATAATGGTTTAATGGAGATGATTTTGTCTTCCTATCCTACAATGTCAGTCTTCATCGACATAGGTATTATCCTTTCTCAAGCTCATTATTATATTATACCTAAAAATATGTAATTGATTTATGGAAATTTGAGTATTTTACTAAATACACGATTTCTGAATAAACTATGTGATTCGGTCAAAGTAGAAAATCTTACACCATCATTATCTTCTAATTGGTACCTAACTCAACTGTTTCCAAGTCCAGTCTCTTCATAAGTTTCACTTGATCATCAAAGCTATTTATTATATCATTTTCATAATGATTTTGATATTTCAATTACCCCAAAATAACCAGCATAATATGTCTTTCGAGAATTCATCTTTCCAACCGTTTTCTCTCATATTACGTCTTTTTAAAATTATATGGACAGTTTTGTACTTGTCGATAGATTTTTAAATTATTGTTCTTTTTTAATTAATCCGTTTTATACAATAATTAATTTTCTATTTTAACTAGAAAGTCGTGCTGATAATCTCAATTGATCAAAGATCTTTTATTTTAATCAGAGTTTGTAATTATCATGATTATTATTTCACAAATAAGGGATATTGAGTAATCAATAATATGTTTCGAAAAATTATTTAAAATGGTTTATTATTTTTCCGCTTGTGTATAAGTTTTATTTCGGGTTGATATTTTATTTGTTACGAGTAAAACAATTTATCTAGAATTTTGAATAACGTTTCAGTAATTATTCAAATCCATGTCGCTTCTAAATACGGCTCATCAAAAGTCAAAGATTATTTTCAAATAAGGTTCTTGAATGTTTTTAATTGGCTACAATCCTGATATTATTTTGTAATATTTGATTATTATTCTCTTGCTATTTTATTTGTGACGATTTTTCATTTGAGTAGAAATAGAGGTTATCAAGAATCAAGATTCTTATCATGGTCATTAATATGTTACTGATTTATGAACATTTTAGGACTTCAAAATTCACAACTCCGCATGAGTTTCTTCTATTTAATCAGTTTGTTTTTTATTTTAGAAATTGTATTTTAACCATCGTCTGGTTCCAACGTTGTTCAACATTTTTACATTTGTGTGTTTAGATTTTTTATTTTTATGAATTCTCATAATCGCCGTGTTTTTAGTTGTGATTTTTATTACGTTGTTTTAGTTGTGATTTTTATTACGTAAACCTTTAATTGCTCTCTTTATTGATGTGTTTTGATTAATTGGCTAGTTTGTCTATAATTAAATAATTATTGATTTAATTTCGATGGATTAAACATCTCTTTACGTTCGGAGTTTGTACTATCATTATTGTTTCACTGAAAAGAGGAGATATATTATCAATAAAGACGGTTATACTTTCTGATCAACTAAGTAAATCAACTTGGATATATAAAAAAAAAACTTCGAATATGGGTTTTAGAGTTATGGATTCTGGCGGGAAGTATTTTCGATTATCTTATCAATGTTTGTAGGTCCTTTTGTGTAGGTATCACTCTCTATTTATGTTTTAACTGCCACTAAGAAAGTGTATTTGGAATTATGATTTAGTAATTTAAAAAAAATAATATTGTATAGTATTCATTGATATTTTTAAATTGCACGATTCATTATTTTTATTAATGTTTTATATTGACTTTATCTGGAATTGTGTATGATTTTGGGATTTGTATTGAGAACCTAACTTTTTTTTTGAATTTTTATAGAAATAAAAAATATTTGGTGAAACAATCATGATAATTATATTCGTAAAAGAAACATATTTGAGACCAAAGATTAATTTCTTATTTGAAATGGCATTTACCAATAGAGATTTATACAATTTTATCACTCACTCAAAACATAAGGTTTCGAAAATCGCAAGCTTTTCATTCAAAAGACGTGCTTATTTCTAATTTCACTTTACTTCGCATATCAAGTCATTTACCATAGCATTCGCTTAAATTCAAATTGTTGTCTCACATATCAGTGCGTGCTTAACCTTCAATTATAAAATAATTCATACACAAAAATAGTTTAATGGTTCCGAAGTTTCTTATAGTGTATTTTTTTATAATATTTGTGGGATTATTTGAGTCGCATTGTTAAATTTTAAAAGAATCATATATAAAAAAAATACAATTTGTAATGTTTCAGAACTTTTTTTTGAAACATTATCATTATGATATATTTTGGGTCATCAATATAAATTATATCATTATATTTTTTACTAATGGATTAATAATTATGCTTGTTGAATGTTGGTTATAAGTTTCAAACGCAATAATTGAAGTAGAAACATGAACTGCGTAATTTAACTTTGAATCAACTATACTCTGTTACCCAGTGATTTTTTTTATAAATGTGGGTAGATTTCATTAATTCGGATTGTGAGTACAATGAAAAAGATAACCCACTCTGCTTATTCGTATCCTTGTCCTCAATCAGTCACACACTTCCGTTTCAATAATCAGTTACTTACATGCATTCTTGTATATCTTTCTTAAATTTCGGCAATGTGCGGTTTATTAGTATTCTGATTTCAACAACGCATAGACGGATATTTTTTCAACTTCTATCCCCTGTATATAACCAATTCACTCATTATCTCTCTATTTCTATTCCATAACTCAACTAATTTTTCTTGAATGTACACATCACCGTTTTTCAAATTCACCAAAGTTTACTCTGTCTTTTCTTCACAATATTTTTTAATCACCTTATTTCGCAACCTTCAGTTATATAAGTAGATCATTTAACGATAGTTATAACCAGGAACTATCAAGTTTTTTTCACTTGTAAAAAGAAGTTATGCCTCTTGTTCAATAAACTTAAACACATTCGCAATATTATTGTTTTTTGTATTACTCCTTTTACACTTTGATATGTTTGTATGTTTAATCTACCGCATAAACTTCTCTTAAGTAACTCTTGAAACCCTCAAAAATTGCATTATTGCGAACTTTTTTCCGATCAGCATGTTATATGCATATTTCAAATATCATTCTTGTTTTGCACACCATAGACCATTTACTCAAAAATTAAATACACTACCTTTCTCTTTAGGTTATATTTTACCTCGTATTTTACTTTCACTTGGAAACACCATTCTTCTTGAGTCGACTTTCACCATCAAAATTTCAATAACGCCATTTATACTGTTCGCTTATCTTTGACCGTTACATCGAGTTGACTGGACGTTCTTCCTCACTATACTTGTCCATGACATACCCGCATAATCTCAAAAAAGTATCCATTCCTAATTCCTATTCAAGACCAGAATGAATTCCTCAATTTTCTTCCATCCGTTCGGTTCACAGCAACAACTCTTTTCTGCTAGTCATATTATAAAATGCTAGTATCTATGAACAGTTATTATTAAGTCACCCATTAAACATTTTATTACCTCTATCTATCGGTCACACCAATTCTTGTTTTGCTTTTACTTTTCAAAAACGTACTTCTTCCTATTTTTTTCAGTTACTGTTTCAGTTTGTAATTTTTTTCAATTTATCCTTTTTTTTTTCTGCATCAATTTGTCAATAATCAAATTTCAATATTTAAATGAGTATTGCTTCTTATTTCTGTTTTCTTCAAACGACTCATTCGCCATTATCAGTTTGGCAACGAGACATTTTTTCGAATTAAAATCATCAAGCAGTCGAAAAGTCGAAACTATTTTCATTCACCAAAACGGATCTCTTTACGCAAAACGCATTACCATAAATATCTTCGTATTCAACCATAATATGTAATGTAGGTACTATGTACATTCTAGGAATAAATTTTGCTGTTTTTGTTACTAATACCTGACATTCACTGCCAGCTATGGGTAAATTTTAGAGTTTCAGTTTTCATTTTACTATAGATAGATTTTTGTGATTCAGTTTAAATTTTTTATTTTTGTATCAACTTTACGTTTTTTATGAATCTTTCTTTTCAATTCTAATAATTATTCTATTCTTTAGAATATATTTAATATTGTCTTTTGACTAGTATGGAAATCAAGTTTATGAGACCGTTCAGTTCAGAAATCGGAGTTTTTCCAATTATGGCAAAATGCTCCTCAAATACTATTGGTAAATGCGTAGATCCTTTCCTTATAATTATCTTGTTGAAATGATTAATGATTATCACAGAAATGTCCATTTTATTCAGATTAGGTAGAATTATTTTAGTACCGCGAACCGCGATCAAAATCATTACACAAATTACCATTTTTTTTGTTTTCGTCTTTTCCTAATAATTTCACCTCACGTTAACTATGGCGCAAATATAACAAACATACTTTTATCGATTGGTTACAGATTTTATACGTTTCAGTAACCAAACCTTTTCGCAAACTTTAAAAAAATATATTTTTAACGACCTCTTTCCGCACCTTATCCTTGTTCAAATTCCGATATTCGTGAAAAATCACCTTCTGTTACCGCTCGATTTCCTTGTATGCTCTCTTTTTCATAACTCAAGTAGTATTTTGCCTGTATTTTGTCGATTTTAATTCGTTCAGTATTTTTGGTTCTTACCAAAGATTTTCAAACTTTTGATTGCATTTTTAACGACCTGTTTCCGCCCCTTTTTATTCTACTTCAAATTTCAATGTTTGTAAAAAGTATACTTTCTGTTACCGCTTCTTCCTATGCCACTATTTTAATTGATCAATTTGTCTTGTGCTTCATTTGTTTTTCCGATTCTTATTCGTTTCAGTATTTTTAGTTTGATGTGTCCCGTTCTTTCCAAATTTGGAATTAATTTTTTAACGACCTCTCTCCGCACCTTATTCTTCTTCATAATTTCGAAGTACCTTCTGTTAACGTTTCGGTATTTTCCGTTCAATAAATATCATATCCACATTTTTTCCAAAGAATTTCAAATTTTTGAATACATTTTTGAACGACCCCTTATTCTTCTTCAAAATTCGATGTTCGTGAAAAGTACCATCTACCGCTCGATATCTTTCTAAGACACTATTTTCAATAAATCAATTTGTGTTTTGCCTAAATATTTTTTCGAATTTTATTCGTTTCGGTATTTTTAGTTCAATGTAGTTCCATTCTTCCCAAACTTTGAATGAATTTTTTAACGGCCTCTCTCCGCACCTTCTTATTCTTCAAATTTCAATGTTCTTTCTGTTAACGCTCAATCTTCTTCTACGCCACTATTTTCCATAAATCAATTGGTGTTTTGCTCGAATTTTATCGATTTCCGTTCAATGTAGAACCGTTCCTCCCAAACTTTGAATGTATTTTTTAACGACTTCTCTCCGCACCTTATTCTCCTTCAAATTTCAATGTTCGTGAAAAGTACCTTCTGTTTTCGCCCGATTTCTTTCTATGCCATTCTTTTCCATAAATCAGTTAGTGTTTTCCTTGTATTCTTTATTACATATTTGTATTATACTTCCATATTAGAAGATTTTCAAATTAATTTTTTAACGACCTCTTTCCTCGCCTTATTTTTTTTCAAATTTCAATGTTCGTGAAAAGTTAGCGCTCGATTCTTTTCTATGCCACTCTTTTCCATAAATTGATTAGTGTTTTCCTTCTATTTTGACCGTTTTTATCCGCTTATAAATTATTTGTTAAATCAATCTAGACCCGTTCTTACCAAACAAACTTTGAAAGCATTTTTTAACCTCCTGGTCCTCCTGCACTTTTTTCGTATTCAAATAATTTTATTTCCAAAATTATATCAAGACCATTACACAGAATTGAAATTATTGTCAATGTTTGTGAAAAGTACTATCTGTTACCGCTTTATTTTTTCGGTTCTTTGTTTCGCTATTTTAGTTTTGTTGATTTTCATTCGTCCCAGTATTTTTTATTCAATCGATGTATGTACTTCCGTTTTTGTCCTTACCAAACCTTTTCAAACTTTTAATAAAAATTTAACGACCTCTTCCGCACCATATTTTTAAAATCTCAATGTTCGTGAAATGTAGGTACCTACTTTCAGTTATATTCCAGCAAACGATAAATGGTCATGATTAGATTTGATTTTTTGATTGTAGAATCATCAGTTATATTTGCTGTGTTCGTTGGTGTTATATCATCTGGTTTTTAATGATGTTTAGATCGTTGCCTTTATAATATGAGTCCGACGACGAAATTGAAGGAAATAATAAACGAAATAGAAAGTACCTTTTAAATATGTGCTGAAAGGAAAATACCAAGGTGTATTTTATAATATTCTATCATTTAGTTTTTTGATAATCTTATAATATGTACTCAATATAGTAGATAATTACTAAAATAGATTATCGTTTCCTATGTATATCAACAGATGTTTAGAAAAAATGTACTTACAAAAATCATCGATATACGGGTGAAATATTATCTATATCAAGGTCAGCCCAACATTTATCAACATAACATTTTTGTATGTATGTACCTACTGTATGTACACCATGTACTTTTATTGAAGTCATGAACATTTTTTATCATTTGTTGGAATATACCGCTCGATATCTTTCTATACAACTATTTACTCCAAGTCAATTATTGGCCTTTGGCATTTATTCTGTCGATTTTTATTCCATTCGCAATTTTTCGTTCGATATGATATACTCCCCATCCCCTTCTTACAAAATCGTTGCAAACTTACAATTATTATTTTTTTAACAACCTCTTTCCGTACCTTATTTTTCTTTGAATTTCAACGTTCGTGAAAAGTACCTTCTGTTATCGCTGGATCGCTTGTATTTCATCGATTTTTATTAGTTTCAGTATTTTTCGTTCAATCGCTGCACTCCCGTTCTTACCAGACCTTTTCAAATTATGGATGCATTTACCAACGTCCTCTTTCCGCACCTTATTCTTCTTCAATTTTCGTGAAAATTACCTTCTGTTATCTATCGCTCGTCATCTTTGTGTGCCAATATTTTCTTAAAGTCGAAAAGTTATGCTTTTATATTGTCGATTTTTATTTGTTCCATTATTTTTCGTTCCATCAATGTTCTTCCGTTCGTACCAAACCTTTTAAAACTTGGATTTTTTTCAACCTATTTCCACCTACACCTTTCAGGTTTCAATATTCGTGAAAAACTGATCGGTTTTCATGCCACCATTTTTCATAACCCAATTATTGTTTCTCTTGTATTTGTTCAATTCCGCGATATCAAAATTCTTGTCGAGATTCTCATTAAAAAAAAGCATCGATTTTCAG
Source organism: Orchestes rusci (assembly GCA_958502075.1). Taxonomy (NCBI): domain Eukaryota; kingdom Metazoa; phylum Arthropoda; class Insecta; order Coleoptera; family Curculionidae; genus Orchestes; species Orchestes rusci. The sequence goes on from OY293306.1 coordinate 38,762,692, forward strand.
TAAAAAAAAAACTATCCGTAACTACACCTGCATTTTGTTTCAAAGTGGAAGCTTTTAATTATTCAGCTTGAATAGAATAGTTCATAGTTTTTCTATGTAGCAGGTATTTACTCTTTATTAATCAATTCAAATGCATTTCATAAAAGGATTTTTCTTAGAATCTTGTTTGCTTTATTTTTTGATTCTGATGTTTAGAATCTAGATCAATTTTTACCAACACAGAAAGATGTTTTCTTTTTTGAATATTATGATATAATGTATAAGAGACATTCACTACAATGTTTTTTACGCTTAAAATGTAGCTTTGTTGAAATTTCCGTCAAAAAACAATTTTGAAAACCTTCAAGATAAATTTTTTATTGGATTTCATTCTGTTGTCATCCCTGTAGCATGTTGTTGAGTCATTCGGACTTAATGGTTCTCATAAATGATGTTTTCGTGAGATTAATTGGAAATATTTTACTTTACCTCTCAAACTAATCCCATAGAATATTTTCATATGAATGATATAATTTTATAGTAACAACTGAATATTTGTACACGCCTTGAACCATCACCTGGAGTATTTTTATAACATCTACCACTTTGTTTCAAAATCATTGAAAAAAATATACACTTTTTGTTTCGCTATACTATACATAGTTCAACACAAAAAACCCATAAAGCCTAATTTTATCGATTGGTTATGTGTAACGTAATTATTGCTCCTTGAATGCAGCCTAACCTTTTAAACCATCCAATATCAGACCAGACCTTCAAATTTCACCTCATTTCTCATTTACCCGATACCTTATATTCTTCTTGCACATTCACAATCTATCAGAGCTTTTACACGTTTCAGTACCCATTTCTCTTTCAAACACTGTACTACCGTTCCCAAATCTTTTCAAACGTTGATTTTTTTAAATTTTTACCAACTCTTTCCGCACCGATCCGCACCATACACTTCTTCAAATATAAATGCTCGTGAAAACTACCTTCTGTAACATACCTTCATTTTCCATAAATAAATAATTAGTATTTTGCTTGTACTTTGGCGATTTTCATTCGTTTCAGTATTTTTCGTTCAATCTATGTAGCGTCGTTTTCACCAAACCTTTTAAAACATTTAATGCATTTTTAACGACCTTTTTTCGCACCTTATTCTTCTGCAAATTTCAATGTTCGTGAAAAGTACTTTCTGTTACCGTTCGATTTCTTTCTATGCCATTTTGTTTCATAAATGTGTGTTTTGCTTGTACTTTGTCGATTTTTAGTCGTTTCAGTATTTTTCGTTTAATAAATATTATACTTTCTCCCATTCTTACCAAAGATTTTCAAACTTGTGAATTAATTTTTAACGACCTCTTTCCACACCTTATTTTTGTTCGGATTTCAATTTTCGTGAAAATACCTTCTATTGTCGCTCGACTTCATTCTATGCCACTAGTTTCCATATATTTCGTTTAATCAGTGTAGTGTTCTTACCAAAGTCTTTCAAGCTTTTAAGACCTCTTTCTGCACTTTATTCTTTTTCAAATTATAGTGTTAATAATCGTAAAAATCACCTGCGTCCTGCCGTTATAACTCGATTTTTATTCGTTTCAGTATGTTTTGTTCAATCATTACAGTCCCGTTCTTACCAAACCTCAAATTATGAATACATTTATTAACGACCCTTTCCGCACCGTATTCTTCAATATTCTTGAAAAGTACCTTCTGTTACCGCTCGATTTCTATGCTATCATTTTTCATAACCCTATTAGAGTTTTGCTTGTATTTTTTCAATTCCGCAATGTCAAAATTCTTGTCGGTATTGTCATACTCAAAACTATAGATATTCACTAAAAAAAAAGTATCTATCCGCAACTATACCTGAAGATTTTTTTAAAGTAAAAGCTTTCATAAATTATTCAGCTTGAATAGTTTATAGTTTTTTGTTATTTAGAAGGTACTAACTGTTCATAAATCAATTTAAATGCATTGCACAATAGGATTTTCCTTCGAATGTTATTTGCTTCATTTTTTTTTATTTCAATGTTTACAATCCAGATCATTTATAAACACAGAAAGATGTTTTCTTGATTGAACGTAATAATATAATGTATGTAGAAGATTATAAAATGATTGTCATACATGACGTCTGCGTAATTGAAAATGTTGAACTTTACTTCTCAAACTAATCGCATAGAATTTTTCTCGCATGAATGATATAATTTTACGATGAAAACTGTTTATAGATACTTCTGGATCATATTTTTGGGCGCTTGAGAAATTAATAAACTATACCGTTTATCCATCACCTCTTTTCATTTTGTGAATATTTTCAAAATTGTCATGTTATTATTTCATCAACATTCCTACATAGTAACGTTGAGTTTTATCAATCAACCTAAGCAAAAATCTCTGAGATGACATAAGACCGAGCATAAGACTCTGTTCTTTTTAATAAATCATTTTTTAAGATTAGTTTGCTAATTTTTACCATTTGTGCAGTGTCATATTCTATACATCGCAATAAACCATATCACTAACAGCAATAGCAAAATCAAAGCACATTCCACTCACTATCACCTTTTCAAGAATATTTTAATTTGTTATAAATGTGGAAACTAGGATGCAAATTTTAAAACGTGCTTCATGTTTTAAGTGCTACTATGAGTATAACAATTTTAAAGATATAAGACATCAATTATTCCTTTGAACTGAAGAATTATTAATAATTAATTACACCACCATTAATATCTTTTTTATCAACAGTGAATTGTATTCTATCGCGCTCTTTTCAATCTATCAATTCTGACCACTATGGGTTTATTTCCACTATTGGGTCTGTTAGTTTCCTTTGAATTGCTTGATTTGATTGATTGCATTGTATATGGATAGAAAAATCTATCGGACTGATTTTGTTATAGTTGAAAAATAATCCTTATATCTCAACATCTTATGATCTTTACAATTGTCGACTTTCCATGTTAGCTACGTAATATGCACTCTTATAGCAATTTCAGGCAGATAAACATAGGTTAGAAACTATTCAATTTATACTAAATATTTTTAGCTGAACTATAACTTGACTATTTTGGGAAGAAATGTTGAAAAAACGTTTTCGTGAAATATAGAGGGAGGATCTATCTAATCATGGGTTCATAGTGAAGAAGCATACAAATTACCATAAAGTTAACATCAACGCATTATTGTTGAAAGATTAAATCTAATTAATAATATTACATTACTTCCGCATGCTTCTTTCTAGTTGCATTCATGTGCGTTGAGTTGCGTATAATTATGTATTTTCAGGTGAATGAACATGCCAATTCCAATTTCCTTGAAGCCGCTGGAAAATTTAGGTTTGATACCTAGCAATTGAAAAATTATAGTGACTGACTACACCAATTATTAATGAAAATTAACGACAAAGTCGAATCAAACGCCATAACAATACGACACCATCTCAACCAAGCTTCATTAGTTCGTCCACTGAGCAATTAATTAAATGATTGATATAGCAATAGTAAGTGAATTAATTTCAAAGTGCCATTTAAAGAGCGAACTAGTAAATAGACCTCATAAAAAGAAAAAGAATGCCCAGCGAATGTTACAGTGGCTATTACTGATATGAGTTTCTATGAGGTCTACAAATTGGACTACCAATATCACAACAACTAGAAATATTAATATCGGAAATGGTGCAAAAGAAATAATAGTCAAGAACCCAAACATCGCTTATTCACATGGTCTTACACGATTTTAGGCACGTGCAGTCTAAAAACCTTAGCAGCAACCCTAAATAACTGCAAATGCGGAAAATCATTGGATATGACGATTGATATCTTGGAATATTGGATTGTAACACTATTTGATGTTCTGAAAGTATGATTCTCAAAGGTACAAGAACCTTTTTCATAAGAAACTTGAATCCAATGTTTTAGCTTTAATTGAATGTTTGAAATTACGAGTTATCAACTAGATCATTCATTATTTTTTTTCTTTCGAAAATTGAAATACTGATTCAATCGCCCTTGTGAAAAAAAAATGTATTGGTTCCTTAATGTTGCCCACACATATGATGCTCAAAATCCAATCCAAGAACAAATGCCACAATATAGCCAGAGTACGGAAGCTGGGAAAGTCGTATTTTTCCAACATGATTTAAGTTAAAAATCGATCTTGTCAATTAAATGATGTTAAATTAATATGACATGGTGTTTGGTGAACGTGCTTGAAGCTTGTCTTAACATAAGCCAATAACGCATTACAGTACCCAATTTGACATAACAAAAAAATGCTGGTTTACTTATGAAGTAGGCTTGATACCTTTAGCAAAATGATTGATAGAAATATCAAGTTAGTAGAAGCGTATTCTCAATCGATACCACTACAAAACATTCGCCAAAATATATACATACATCGGTGTCAAATATGTAATAGAAAACGCTACATGGTTCAAAGAAAGCAGAAACACGCATAACACAAAATTTTCTTAACAGCAGTGTCAACTTCATCAAGTTGTTTGCTATTGGAAACGGTCTTATTCTATTTACAAAATTGGAATAAACATAAATGAATAATTAATAGAAAGGAATAATAAAGTTAAATAGTTAATAACATGAAAATATAAAAAACAACGAAAGCAAAACCCAAATATAATACAAAAGTGATACAAAAATGCATACCAATATCAAAACAGTCAAAACGGGAACTAAAACATCGAACATTCCAGATTCTTCCACGATTCATAGCACTTTAAATTCGTGAAAAACAGTGTCACAGCAAACCCAAGAAAATAAAAAATGCTAAAAACCGCTAGAATGAAATTTGACATCTATTGAAAATGACATGTATGTATGGAGAAAATAATGAGAATTCAGAATGCCATTTTTAATAAATACCGCCAAGGAAAGTCCAATGTATGTAGTTTTACATACGTGATCCCCAAATTAAACTAGCAGCCGCACTCGCCCAAATTTTAAAGTTATTGAATATGGTCTAGAAGCGTTATTGTTTTGGAGATTTTCTATCGCATGCAGTGCAACATCACTACTACACATAATAAAATAAGAACTTTTAGTAACATCTAAATATTTTTCGCATACGATGTTTGATGTGGGAATTACATGATCAAGCTCAATACTGGTTACTACCAAACCGATAAATATTTATACATACAATCAAGTCGGTATAATATAACTTCTAGAAAATATACCATTTATGTTAGGGAAAGTAGTAAGAACCAGATAATATGATTGGGACGACGGTTTCTGTTGGGTGTTTTGCTAATAAGCGAAAAATAATTGTGTTTGATAATTGAATATTATAATACTGTATACTTATGGTTGAGAACATCATCAACATTTGGTATTTCTGAAGGCTTCATTTTCAGTCTTGATTATCCACCAATATTCATTTTCCTTCATTTCTTTGTCTAAACATCATTTTGAATATCAATTCAATCTATTTCAAAATCATTATGAATAAAGTTTATATATTTCATAAAAACGGTGATACATGACAAAAATTATATACCAACATCTGGCCATATTAAATTAATGCACCAGAACATCTCAAATTCGCACTTTCATCTGCGATTCAAAACCCTTGAGGTCATCATAAATATCATCTGCAAATCTCGGAACCCCAAGTGTCAGAAAATCACTCGAAACGTCAACAGAAAACGGAAAAACTGAAAATTTTTCAAACATCAAGTTTTTGCTATTCTATCGACATGGAAAAGGCGATGAACTAGTATGGCACAGTGTATCTTTGAGTAGTTTTTATTTTGTTTAAACATGTTGAAATGGCATAAATATCAATTACGTTTATTCTATTTATAGAATATATTTATTTCAGCAGTAATAAATCTCTGATTGTACACACATTTTACACGAAAAACTGTTAGTTAGGTGTAAGTACTATTATTATTTATACATCTTGTATAGTGTTGGAATAAAATATTTTTTATTTCAACTTGCTTATCAACAGGTACCTGCAGAAATAACAAAGATATTATTTATTAGTACTAGTATTGAATATAATAGCTATAAATGGAAATATGGCGACATTGGTGACATACATAGTACATACACTGACTTTCAAATTTCAAGATAAACATATTTTTTCATGATGATCCGAATATTATGTGATATGAAAATGATTGAATAGGGCTTAAAATGAAGTCCATTGCTTTGTGGTCTTTACTTCAGGGAAAATTGATAATATAATCTTGTTGGCTCTATCCTTTTTGTGTTTGGAGCTGTAATGTCAGGTTAATAACACAAAAATAAAAACCAGCTTTCTTATAAAAGTATCAAATACTGTTCACTGTAACCAGTATACTGAGCTTTAACGAGTGAAGTGCCAAAATGCATAATGAATTAGCAATTCGCGTAATTTGTTCTATGAAAATTCAATCAAGAATAATCTTGAGAATTATCATTTGTATGTCTGCATACTCATTGGATGGAAACCTTTCTAATGTATAAGCGGAGGCAGCAACTTGAAGATTGCTCAGAAATCATTTGCCGTTACCAAAATTTAAGACAAATTGATATTGATGTGACGGTATTAGTGTCAAAAGCCTAGAAATCCTAAAAATTGGAAACAGCTGATATGGTAGAGAAACATTATGATTTCTTCAAATTCATTGGAGAAAAAAAAAGTGTTCAATAGTTACACGTGATGCCCAAAATAATATGTCAGTTATTGCGAACTTTCGAAAAATGAGGATTCATTAAGTTCTGATAAACTAATTATTGTAAAATTAGAATTGATAAAGAGAAGATACAATGTTGAGAATCGTACTTTAGAGGTTTTATTGTATTCATTCACTCAAGTTTAGAATACAGGTTCCTACTCTACCATCTGAGTAATCTCCAAGTAGGAATCTCAACGCTCATTCCTGCACAGGTTTCAGAGGCCGGGTCAGGTCGTCTTCTCAATACATATGTTTTGTCTATTTTGACTCAATTTTGGAGGATATAGTAACAAATATCACTTAGTCATGTGCTTGGGTTAAGTTGGTTATGTGTTGCGTTTTTTTATGATATTGTGATCAATATGCAACTCAACTTCCATAGTAGAAAAGTTAAACAAAAGCTTTCTTAAGCGTGGTTGAATGAATTTTCTTCAAGGTATAATCAGCCAAATCCAGAAAAAAACGATAAGTGGGATTTTTCAATAAAGATATTATTATAGTTCCATAGGCATATTAGTTTGTAACACATAGTTTCGAAAGACCACTCAAAATAGGTTAAATCAAAAACATCTTTATGAAAACCACTTTTTATACATATATTTTGTCAATAATTTTTACAGACGAATCGGTTTTCTTATAGAGCATTGTTAGTTTTACTGGTTAGTTTCTTATACATTATCTTTGATGTATTATTGATATCGCGTTAGAAAGGTGTATCAGTTTTGATTTATGATACAATTTTCAAATATTAGGTATATTATCACCTTACAAAATTTCCACTTTTTTAATTAGGTATTTGTTTAACATAATAAAGGTTTATATTTCAAACTTTGCGTCATTTTTCTTTATATCTGTGTTTGTTGCTTTTATGTTCTTGTATATTTTATATTTTCTGATAATGGTATGTAACTTCAGAGGATATTATTATATTTTATTTTTTGGTATATGAAATTTACAATATTATATTGTCAGTATTGTATTTAGTATTTTCTATTTATATTATTTTACCTTATAGCAATTTTGCTAAATAAAGTCAATTATAATTGATATGAGAAAACAGTGTTCAGTATTATTTTATGTTGATAGCAAGATTAATTGTAATTGCATTATTTCACATGGTACAATAGAAGATTCCATCTTTCCGTCATTATCATTTTCATCATCTTATTATTAATATATCACGGGCACGGGAATATAAGATAAGACAGTTCTTCAACATCCTTTATGAATTCCACATCAACAATCATATCCGCTTATTATTTAGACATACACTGTAAAATTATGATAGGTATAAAACAGAATACCGCATAATGATGATCATTTTAGAAAAAAAGGGCCCAACGAATCGACGCCCAATTTTTCTGAATACTCTACAGTTAGAAAGTTGCTTGAGTACTCTTACCGGCAAAAGGTTAGAATATAGCCATTTGACAACACAACGATATTTATTACAGAAGCAAAGCTCAAGAAGTCAGATGGAATATATTCAAATCTTGTATGATCTGAGGAATTCTTTCAAGGATTCTTATTTTCAAAGGGATTGTATTCTCAGCTTATGGGAATGCTATTTCTTTTTTTATAATTTGTATTAAATGCATGTGACAAATTTGTTATAAAGTCTATAAGCATATTTATGTGAGCGATCTGTCACCATGCGATTTGTGTTTTATTTCAATTGTTTGGTTTTATTTGAGCTGATTTGTCTTATTTATGTTGATAAAATTTAATTCAGATCATACTGTCGGCAAAGAGTTCACGAGTAGCTTTCTTTTCTTGAGTAATTTTTTTAATTTAAATTCTTATACATTTCAATTAACTTTGTTTAAATAGTATACACTTCAAGGTAAATTTTCTATTTCATGTCCCTATTATTAAAATGGAAGGACGATATGTGCGACAATTTTCTTAGTGCGTTTCACTTATTTAAAATCGAATAATTCATCAAATATTGCAAAACACTCTCAGTCATAAAATAATACTTATTCCGCATAACTTTTTCACTAGAAAGAATAAAAACCAATTATTTGGATTTTGGTATATTGTATAATTTTTTTTATGAGCAAGGTTTCCTTAATGTGATAATCATAACATATAAAAATAATAGGTCCCGATTTGACTACATGAATTAATTGTCATATACCACCAACATGTGGAAATCAATTTCTTATGCAAAACTTGCGAGATAATACAAATGTTTTCGTATTGATATTGCATCAACCATTTGAATCAATTTGCTGCAATAACAGGGATTACATGGTCATTGATATGGATTTTTCTACTATGCCATCAAACCCCTCAAGAAATGTCTGACACTTGAAAAAAACTGATTGCAAAAGGGCAATATTAAACCTAAGATGATAACAGATGTAGGAGAGAGTGGAACGAAGGATTGCTTCATAGCTTAAACCCAGTTGCAAACAATTTTACAAATCATACCTGAGAAGAACTATTCAGTGGTAAAAGTAAGACAAATCTGGGGTCCGAGATTCAAGTTCGGTTTATGGGATTTTCATTGATAGTCACCTTGAATTCAACATTAATTTAGTGTCTTATAGTGCAGAATTTCAGTTTTATTTATATGTATACATACTTATCGTTACCAGAAAAATACAGGCGAACAACTTTTCGCTGCCCAAATACAAGATAGAACCAAAATAACCCATCCTAATTCAACGCAAAATTTCGCAAAAACTACGTCAAACCTATATTCACAATCCCTTGCATCTATAAGCTCAACAGATTGTCTTGCAAAAATGATGTTCGAATTTGAACGAGATTTTGAAACATCTTGTATACGACAGATTCGCACGTGAAGTGATTTTGTTTCTTGATTAAAGCTGAGAATCACGGGCAAACAAGCCGTTTTAAATAGGCAGGAATATGTTGCACATCTGTAACCAAGTATCATGCTGAAAAAATGTGGGGTAGAGGTAGACGTGTTATAAATATTCGATTGTTACAATACTGTTATTGGATTTTTTCACATTCGCTAATTAATTCCTGAACAAATTGGGAGTTATGTCACAATGTTATGCATCTAAGCTCTTTAATCATATTAACAGTTAACAGCGAATGGTCATTAAAACATTTAAAAAGCCTTTTCGACCAGGACTTGGAAAACGTTTTTTTGAGAAACTTTCATAGGAGTTACTAATCGCGTTGATTTCGGTCTATCCTTAACACTAAAAGACGCACTGACTTCAAAATAGGTAATAATTGTAACTTAATCCGCTGTCACAAAGAGTCCTAGTCTCAAAGACTAATTAAATGTTCTCAACACGGATATTTTCCATCAAATGCTATTAACACACAATCATTGAAATATCAGTTTAATTAGTTCAATATAAATCCAAATTCCAGTAAATATCGATTGGTATAACAGAAGTCGAGAAAAAGAGATTACCTAGTTAGTTCATTAAAAAAAAATGGTGACTGTTCGTTTGAACATAATATAATTCATATAAGCAGCATATTATAAGAAGGGATAAAAGTTTTATAATATTCTATGGGGTGAGACATGGAATTATTGCAGCAAATTGCAAACAGACAAACAGACTTTAATTTTCAATAGATTATAATTAGATATAATAAACTCATACTTTTATACTATAAATTGTTAAAATGTTCATAATTATTATTATGTACTTTACTTTTGCGTGATAACTTGTGTACCTATTATTCGAATGCTGAGAATATAATGTCATTGTATGACTATAATATCACCGAACATATTATAATAATATGTAATATATTGTATAATATAATAATATTGTTATATGTTCGGTGTAAATACTTAGAAAACAATTTTGCCATAGGTACCATTTTCTACCAAGTCAGCTTTCTTTGAACCAATCCTAAACTTGAACTGAAAATTACTCCAATCAATTTTAAAATTGACAAAGAGCATTTTCAAATCATTATAACGTTTACCTATATACGGTAGAAACCAGCGAGTTGAAAATTTGTTTGCATTTTACTTTGAAGTTGTTTTTTTAAAATGGCTGACACCATCAGGTAAAAGGACCTGATTATTAAACCCTCTGCACGTGCCAAGAAAATACATCAATTTATTACCGTCAATTGAAGTAGTTAGTAGTTCAAACAGATTTTATTTATTTTAAATAAATATGTTCCTGTATATATACATATATGCGTCTCAAAATTGAAAGGTTGTATAGGTGGTTGTATTAAATTGTTATAGAGTGCCGAATTCCAAATTGCAAAATATTCAATGGAAAATCCGATCATGCGCATACCTATTAAGGCAGTATAGTTGTAGGATACTACTTTACCCAAATAAATATCAAGGTTAATTCAAATTCAAACGCAGGTTATACAATAACAATATAACGTTCGTTCTTTTCATTGATCCCTATACGTATATCATGTATACACTAGGAAGTTACCTATATCATACCAGCTCTGCGTTTAATAGATTTTATAAAATACGATCGAACGAACTTATTTCCGCTGGAGACTAGTTGGCGCATATCCATGTCATCCAAGTAATTATTCACCCTTCAGTCTAACCAGCTAACAGCTGTGTAATAGCGAATGAGAACATAATACATATGGCTAAACGCAAATGAGTCGCAGATGTATTAATAATTGTGAAAGAAAGATATAAAACAAAACAAACTGTTAAGAATAAAAAAATGAAAAATATTTCAAAATTGTGTACTTACTACTTTCAGGACCGTTGTTGATCAGTTTAAAGATGATGTCAATCTCTCCGCTCTTATTTTATACTTACAATTTTATGAAACTGTGTGAATTTCATGAGACCTCTAAAGTTTTTCAAATTTTTCTAGTGATCACATTTTTTGGAAGTTCTGTTTATGGGATATTGGTGTTATCTATAAATAATAATACTTCGAAATGTTGTTCTCAGGAAAATAATTGTTTTATTAAGGAACGTTCTTTTTAAATGTTGTACAAACGCCAGTTGGTTGATGTTTACGATAAATAAAGTATTCTATAGTAATATGAAGATTGAAGCATATGCATATGCGACTCTTATAGATATAAAATTGTATTCAATTTAATAACTTGTTTGATTTTGCTTTTTTTATAATTCATTTTTTAATTGATATTTCATAATATATGAGTTATTAAATTGTAGGCAATATGGCAATAACAAAATAGATGTTATGTTAGTAAACTCCGAACAGAGTTTCTATAAAAGTTTTTATCACACACAATCACAGAACGGAAATGTATAAATCCGGAAAATTATCAGGGAGAAGTGCCGCAGGGGAAGGTAGTAGCCGCACTTCGTTTACCGCCTATCTCTCCAGACTCAGACCTCGTTGATCTAGAAAATTTTTAATGGTTTTTGGCCGAAGGCCAAATTTAAGAACCTACTCGAAGCGACGAGGCTTCTTGCTAAGTGTATAAACTAGAGATTTTGCTCACTTATTAAATCATACCCATTTATGTTTAATTACGTCGTCAACCCCTCTAGGTATCGATTTCGTCAGAGTGCGCAAGCGCCTCTCGACAGTCTCGACCGCACCTACTTATCTCTAAGGCGCCATTTTGGATTATGGATAGGAACGATGTTTTAACAGCGTGTGAAGGAATTCTCTGAAATTAATGATTAGCTTACTTTGATACCACGGTAGTAGAATGGTCATTGCGACCAGATTAAAGTAGATTTGGTTCGATATTAGCAGAATGCGCCCATCTGTCCTGGCCAGAAACAGATGGGCGATCCGATAATGTCGATTTAGGTCAAATTTCGATGGAAGTAAAGTATAAGGGGTTACAAAATAGAAATGATATTAGGTATAAAACCGAAATAAATATAAAACCTGATTATAAAGATGGCGACGCCTCACCAGTTGGCTACCTTTCAGACCTCTCACCATACCTGACCTGACACCACTTGACTCACTACTCGAACAAACCATACACTACTAGGATTGGAAACGAACTATGACGCAGTTTGCTGAGGCAGCGTATTTATAACTTGGGACCCCCCCCTGCAGATGCTTCGAGAATATCAATACATGGTTGCCAGTGGTTTGTGAAAACTTTCCGGTATAAAATAGAAACTATTCATTAGGCATGGCATACATTTTCAAAAATACAACTAATCCTATGCGGATATTATGCGCAATGCCAATCCTTATTCGTTTCAACTTGCCTAAATTTAACATCGTTGCATTGGCCCGTTTCTAAAAATGATGTTCAATGTTTATATTTTGCATTCTGAAAACTAAAAAGATAAACAGACAATCGCTAGTTCTGTGATCACCTCCTTTTCACTAATACCAATTTAGTAGCAGAAAAATACGAAATATTTTGTGATTCATTAATCATTAATTAAGGTTATAATGCAATGAAACTGTTGGCTGAATAGTTTGATTATTTGCAATTTCCAAACACTACACGTCTTCTGGCCGGAAAATATAAGGTTTAAAAAAAAGCGAATAATGTTTGTTCATCGATCAAATATCTGTTGACATCATGTGTGGTTTTTCAATTTTTTGAGCATTACGCAGCACCCGAATTAAAACAGGAATTCGACTGTTTTCGCAAATAAAAATACGGACAAATCTTGAAAAATATATCATTTAACTATAGCTAACGATTGCAAATGTAAGCAGTGAATTTGAATAGTTGGGAAACTTCAAAGTACAGGTTGTTAATTAATTTGTATAGATGAACTTACCAGCAAAACTCATTGGTCATGCTAAGCAATTGAACAATAACTTCTTCCAATGAATGTGTCCTAATTAGTATGATCTCAAAATCAAATACAAGCGAGAAACTTTTTACTTCAAGTTTTTACAAACGCCCAAACCAAGTAGTCGGTCTCAACTATAGGTTTTGCTTCAAAAATAATTGCAGAAAAAAGACCAATCATTGTGAACTAGTAAATATGATATGAAATAGCGGTTTTGAAGGAGCTGTATCTCGAATAAAAAATCATTATTAAAGTAAATACAAGGAGTTTTTTATTTTCCCAACTATTTTATTAATGCGATAAAATAGCAGACATTCGTAGCAAACTTTTGAATGTGTTCACGACTTTTCTGTTTTAGTAAATAATAGTTTCTTCTTTTAGGCTTGATATTGTAGGTGGCACACCATATGGCCACCGTGCCGCGCTGACCAGAGGAAATCACCTCCCTTATTATAATTTGAATTTGATTCATGCCTTTTGAGCCTTCCTGTTCATGAGTCTATTATCATAAAATTTAAACTAGTGAAGTAGTGTATGGACGCACAACTTTCAGCATCTGAAATTTCGAAACATGAAACATTGTCTGCTTGGTGACGACTCTGGGACTGCAAGACCGAGAAATAGATGTTTACTTTATTTTCAGAAGCAATAGGGGAGTTTTTTTGTAAATAAGTAACCGGAAGCAAGCACGTCTGTTCAAAGATCCTTAAATAATTATTAAACTCCGTTGTTCAATTATTATATTATATAGTTTATTAAAACTAGTGATAACTTTACAGTCGACCTGTGCCAGTTTATTTGTTAAGAAACAAATAACAAATACCTTGGACTGCTGTGAGGTTCCTATAGAAAAATATTAATACGTAATTATTATATTGTTCTGTAATTTTAAAAATGATTATTCCTATACTTCACTAGGTACCGTTAAGTCGGGTCTACATGCCACACTTTTCAAATTGAATGGTTTTTAACTTTTTTGTTTTTGAATACTTCTCCTATATTTTTGCATCTATACTTTAGTCCTGAGCCCTCTACTTTCAATTTCATTAAGTACCTATTAAAGTACTCATTAAAATATGACTTTTCGTACTTTTTTTTGCAAGTTATACCTATATTGAATTCCCACAAACTTGCAAAACGTATTTGATTTTGGGTGCTTTACTATGTTAAACCACCGGGAATATGGCTTGCAACTAATAATAAAACCTTTTGAATTTACTTAACAAAACTTGAGAAGCATAATGAAAACAATACGAATATTCATAAGTTTTATCAAGAAAACCTTCCCGTAATGTAAAGAAAATGGACTCGCATATTCAAAGTATAAAAACGATCCGAAACAAAAACTTCAGGTGTGATATTTATAGGTGAACTACCTCGAACATAATAATATGGGGTGATATTGTTTCGGAAACGGATCCTGCGATTATGACGAAAGTCGAAGATTCAGAGGAATCCATGTAGATTAGATCTTTCAGGTATTTATATCCTTTTTTTATAATAACCTTTTGAAGAACTGAGTTGTCAAAAAAAGTGGTTTCATCATAGATGATGTTCTTCATGGACGATTTTCTGGAAAAAGATGATGTTGTTTTGTGGTGGGATTTCTCCTATTTCGAAAAGTAGTTGTGATCATTTCCTTGGATACCTGAACTCTGGAGGGGATGGGACCCCAGACACATTTATGCCCAGCCGCCTTTAACGAAAGCCCGTTGCGATGGTCTTCAGGTGCATTTTCAATAACATTTGCTTGGCTGTAGTTTCTATATTGCCTGTTCCAAGCTGCCTACGATAACTGCTCGGCATATTGCAAAGTAACCCTTAAACGTGCACATGAATAAAAATTACAAAAAAAAATGTTTTTCGAAAAGATATTCTTTAAACGGCAAAATATAACTTGCAGAAGAGGTCGTTGATTCAATTTTTCAACGTTTACGACTTCATGTAGTGAAAGCAGACATTGAAAATTGAACTGGTTTATAACTCGGGTATCAAAACAATCTAGTATTGAAGATGAAGGGGGATAGTTCTTTTAAGAGAACTTTTTCCCAGAAAGATCGCGATTGTGATGCTTGAGTTTTGCGTTTTGAATTGGGGATGGAGTCAAACTCCATGGGGGGGGGGAATAGGATGTAGAGGTGAGTTAAGTATTGTTAGTTAATGTGTTTTTTTTTATTTTTTTTTTTTTTTTTTTTTTAAATGGGTGTGGGAGAAAAAAGAGGCGGGATTAGGGAGGGAGGGGCATGGGGGGGGGGAGGCGGGATATACTTCATGTGTGGAACAATTTTTTCGTGTACTGGAAAATTAAACCAGATATTTTTGATACGCGCGCGTTTGCATTTGAAAGCCCTATTTTTTATTGTTGCCTGCAACAGTGGGTTGTGGTGTAGTGCGAGGGTTCTCTTTACTCTATAGTTAGCATCATAAGTGGTGTGTAGGGCTGGCTTGATCTTGTAGTCGTGAAACAGGTCACCCGTTCTGACAAACCAGGGGGGTTCGGTCCCATCTTCTGACAACAACATTTTGAAATCTTTGTAGACGTCTCAGCTGATTTTCCGGGAGCCTCATGGTTCCCGTTGCGTAGGTGATTTTGAGAATGATAACTTGCTGGAGCAAAGTGATTTTGTTTTTAATGTTTAATTTACTTTTGGAGTTTAGGAGGGGGTACAGAGCAGCATATGTCCTGTTTGCAACTTTCAGTCTTTCATCCAGATGATATCTCCAGGACAGGCGATGATCAATTGTTATGCCTAAGTACTTGATTTGGTTGGTCTAGGGGATAGGAGTATTATTGATGACTAGACGGGGGATGTTCTGGAATTTTCCTGCTTTTGTTGATACAACAATGGCTTGTGTTTTACGTTCATTTACTTTGATTTTCCACATATTATAGAAGCACATTAATTTATCCAAGTATTGTTGTTACAATACAATGAACATAGAAGTTAATAGTCATCTTTATCTCAGGTTACAGGAGTTTCGATATTCGTATAATTGGAAAAAATACACTAGACTACAAGAGTGGTGTATGCATGGAATCCAGTGGAAAGTTTATACACGCAAGCAGTGGGCAAAACTACACTGAAGTAGTAATAATTGAGATTTTACCATCGTCTTGATTCTGCTTTTGAACGGTTCGATCCAAAGACATTTGAACTCAACAATTTCATCTTTGATCGTCCATCACATGTGAACTGAAAAATCCTCTTGAAAATCAGTAGGCTACATGCTTTATTACTAAAGTTTGTGCATTCACTGGTGGTCACGCTTATATTATATCGAACTGGATCATCAGGATGGAAACCCAAAAAAGTATATAGGTCTCCAAATATTGGAGATTCCCACAATGCTGTTGCTAAAAATATCCTCATTTGGTAAATGAAGGCAACATGCAGTTACCATTTCGAGTTTCTCGCATTCACATATTCAGGAGGTCTAATTTTTAGCTCTTTTATGCCATGTGGGTGTGCGTAAAAAACCGTTTCTAGGACACACTTTTTGATAAAAATAATATGATGTACAATTTCTTTGCTATAATGTCGTCTGATATAGTGGAAAGGTATGAATGATGAACGGTTCCTAAAATCTGCAACAGCTACAATGTCATGGTGTTCGAAGATTATTCATTCTTTATTCGTAAACATTGATTGTTCATCAAATAAATGAATAATATTATAATATCTATCACCATCAACAGTTTTGTATGAGCATTAGTAGCGCCTCGAGAATTTTGCGTTTAAATATTTACATATTTTTAAGGCATTATGGTAAAACTTAAAAATGATCAAAATCAGTTGAATCTGTGCAAGAATGAATCAAAGATGGATGGTAACTATGTTCTGAAAAATTCGAAAGTCTTGGAATTTTCTCGAATTATTTAATTAATGGCGAATGTCTTTCTTTTCTTGTTTGATCTGGAGTCTGGACTCTGGAGTGTTAATTATTTCGTGATGTGGATTTTTGAAAAAGTTTGTGGGCTTTGTACATTGAACGTTTCATCATCAGTGTTTCCAGAATCTTCTGATAACATTTCACTTGTTTTTATAAAATTTAAATAATTCTTCCGTTTTTATCTTTTGAATTGCCCACATTTCTTGATTTTACACCATTAATTTGCATTTGAGTTCATCTTAGAACACAGTAAATGAACAAAATTGTTTCATTCAAGAGGGCTTATCAAGGTTTTATTCTGGGTAATTTTAAAGCGAACACAATTTTTCGTTGACTGGAATAAAACCAAATATAACTCAAAGAAATATGCAATATCATGGTTTTAAATATAAAAAATATATTCGAGTTCTTGAAACCATTTTGAATATTTTGAGTCAAAGTTACAGCCTTAAGTAAAGTTCGTAAGGAGGTTGTAGGATTAAAGAGCTGTAACGAAGATATCTGGTTTTATGAGTGAGTTTTATAGCTAATGTTAAAAACCATATTTTTAGGATTATTTTGCCGTAAGGCATATTTGGTTTGAGTTAAAGCTTCCTTAAAACATGACACTTAAGTAGAACCATCTCAAAACCTACATAAAGCATCCTTGAAACCAATAGACCGTAAGAATGTTTCTTGAGAGACATAATCGTCACATTGGCAGCACTGTAAATGTTCAAAGTGCTCCCCGTTTGGTATTGATCCACGAGAATAACTCTGAAAAGACTAGAACTTTTCGTTCCGTCTTTATCTTTCTCATAGGTGTCATGATATGCTATTTCAACCGCTATTTTATTTTTCAAGTAAACGTAGCTTATTCGTTTATTCGTTTTGTTTCCATGGGATTCTAACTGCGTAGTTTCTGAATAATACCTAATTGAATAATAATGCCTTTCTTTGTTTTCATTCGAGTTTTCTCCGAAGGTCCACAGATAACAGAAAGTATCTCAAATCTAGGTATTAAAGTTTTATACTAAAATAGTTTTGATTTTAATTTTGACTGTGCTCGATTTGAATGAATCATCCGACCTCTCATGATTGCAGTATTTTTATCGTGGTGGAAGTTTTTGTACCTAATTTCGTGTTGAAGAACACAAAAATTGAATTTTATTGCATCATCAGTTATTTTCAGACCCAGCTAGATATTTATTGCGCTGTTAGGGATCATCTCAGATCATCTGCCTAGACTAAGCTATTACAGAATTAACCACGCACCCTATAGGATAACTAAAATCTATAGGTATATCTCGAGGTACCTATATCTACTCATGGATGAATCAATACCGTAAATAAACGTATGGTCAACCTTGAATTCTGAATATCTGAACAGCTCCTTATACCTATTATTATTATTATTATCTTGTTTTATGCGATGCTGCTTTTTGTTTAACATAAAAAATTATCTCTGTTGTCAGCCGAACTCAATCTAGCCAGAGTGACATTATACACCTACGTTAATTATCAAACAATGACTCCCAAACGTTAACAAACGATAACCCAATCTAAGTGGAGAGTAGAAAATAATTATGTATTTAACTTGCCTTGACTATGAACCATAGACGTATAACTTGGTTATACGTCTATGCTATGAACCCTCAATGCTTGTAGGCAGTGTTGTAGGTGTCTGGTATAATCGAGGGTATAATTTTATAATCTATACATAGTCATTATTATTGAATGCTGGTACCTAGATCCATTGAAAATTGAAGTTTTCAGAAGTTTACAGGATGGTACGATATTTTGTCTTTTCTAGCTATTCAAATAATTGATATCGATTTAAAGGTATTTCAAAATTCACGTCTGCATATGTTTCATAATTATTATAATGCTATAATATAAACAAAAGTTAAATTTTTATACATTCATAAGAACCTAAGTTTCAAGTGGTTCGATTAACGCGAATTTACATATTCGTAATATATTTTTGACGTTCCGCTAAATCTTTGTTCGCAGATAAACAAATATATTAATTCTGGTTCAAATTGAAAATATATCCCTAATAAGTATAAGAGAACATAGAGAACATTATTTCTACTCTTGCATGTTGAAACTTGAATAACAGTAACAGTTCCACTCAAACTTTTCTACAACGAATGGGAAACGTTTCCAGTTTCCATCTGCATTGCAGTTGATCGATTGACGGTTGTATACAACCCAGCACAACAGGAGCAACTGGCGAGAATCTGGATTATCAAATGAATGGATAAGCGACTTGGAATAAATGTTATGGCAAACCTTCTAAATGATAAAATGATTATGTTCTTGAATAAAAACGAGAAATGAACACAGAATCATTTATTATTAATGCATGATGCGAAACAATAATAATTTTCATTTATTCCATTTCTTTTTCTCTTCTTTCATTCGAAATGTTGAGTGTGATGATTTGACGTAAATTATCACTTTAATGCAAATGCTACCTAGTGTAGATACAAAGTGGATTCGATAACATTGCAATTTGTAATTTATACAGTATTCCTGCCATTATGATGTTTTGATTGATTCCACTATTCAAGGACCCACTTAAGCTATTGAATGAAGCTTTAGGAACAATAAGATCTACTTTACGATGGAACAAAAATATTTCGCATCGTTGTTGAGTCCGAACTGTCTCTTTGCAATGTAATTAGGTATACGTTTTCGTACATCAATATGTGTTTCCGTGTCGATTTGGGAATAACATATTGTGACGTTGCATGGTGAATGCGCCGCCGCAGCCACCACATTGTGTAGAATTGTTTGGAATCGATTGGCTTCTGGTACATTCTAGCTAGGCTAGATGGCGTCGAACGTTCTTCGCTTTTCTAAAAATATCTGGAATGTTCTCTCAATCCTGGCGAGGGTATATAATGAGATCCGTCATTTCGAGTTAGTGCAGTTCTGAATACGTCGTGAAATATAAATCGTAAAACATAAATAAGCTGTGATTTTGTATGTAAGCTGTGAGTTCTGTACATAGTGACTTGTAAAATGAATTATTCAAAGCTGAACAGTGTTTTCTATAGCGAAACTTGTTACATTGGTGTCAAAAGTGGGATTTATTGTGTGCTATAGAAACGGACATAAGTATTCGCTTTAATGGCTGCGAAACTAGTGTTTTTAACCGGATTGAAGGTCGCTGAGTTGAAGAGGGAGCTGGAGGAGCGTGACCTGGATGCAAGCGGAAAAAAAGCTGATCTACAACAACGACTTCGTGAGGCTTTAATGGAAGAAGGCATGGATCCCGATACGTTCCAATTCGAGATTCCTGATCCCAACGCAGTTGAGAAATTGTCCAGAGCAGTGCAAGAGAATTCCAGATTATTGGAAGAAAAGTTTAATGAATCTTCTAGAGCCATGGAAGAGAACTCGAGGAAAATGGAGGAGAAGCTCGAAGAATCTTCCAGAGCTATGGAAGAAATCAAGGAGCAATTGGTGGATAACTACAACTGCTTGAAGGCTCATGTAGCAGAGGAAATCGGAAATCTGGAGAAACAACTAGGAGAGACTGCAAAGGCTCTGGAAGACGAAATCGACGAAGTGAGAAGGCAAGTGGCAGTAATCATGCAACAACTGGAAGTTACTTTCGGGAATCACGGTGCGAGTGCCAAGATGGAAGCTGATACCATCAGAATCCACATGAAAGCCCCACAGTTTGATGGCAAACTGTCCTGGAACAATTACCATCGCCAGTTCGAGGCAGCAGCAAGGGCAAATGGATGGACTGGACCGGAAAAAGCCCTGGCATTGACTCTGGCACTTCGTGGGGAAGCTACAGAAATCCTGCAGACGCTCAACACCCAGGAGCAGGAGGACTACGATGTACTAGTCAAGCATCTGGAACTGCGATATGGGCAAACCCACTTGGAGCACGTCTACCACTCTCAGTTGAAAAATCGCATTCAGAAGACCAACGAGACCTTGCAGGAGTTTGAAGCGGATGTTGCTCGCCTTGCACGACTGGCTTATCCAACCACGCCAGAGAACGTTATGGAAAGGCTTGCAGTTCAGGCCTTCTTGGATGGACTTCGAGACCAGGAGATTCGGCAGTCACTGATACTCCATCGTCCCGATAGACTGGTTGAAGCACTGGCCAAAGCCTTGGAATTCGAAACGGCGAAGCAGTCTGTGAAGCTTCCTGCACGCGTGCGAAGGATGAAGGACCAAGATCTCGCGGAGGAAGACTCCTTCGACGCAAATGTGAGGAGGGTCGTCAAGGAAATGGAGGCGTCCAAGCGAAGGGAGCTACGATGCTGGAATTTTGGAGAGCTTGGCCACATTCGTAGTCGATGCAAGCACCTTCTTCGACGTCGGAAAACTAGAGAATGTCGATGCGAAGGGGCAATCGTCGACCTGTAGCCAGTATGCCCCAAGGAAAACCGCCATAGTTGCTTCTTTAGGACACAAACTGAACAGCGTGTTTGTGGATGGCTGGGTTAATGGAGAGAAACGCACCATGCTGCTGGATACAGGTGCGACGAAGTCTATCATCAGGCCCGACATTGTCACAACACCGACAATGATTAAACCAACAAAGTGGCGACTACGGACGGCAACAGGAGACTTGGCTAGGATACATGGTGAAGTGGAGGCAGCAGTGACTCTGGGAAGCACCAGCTTCGAACATCCAATGCTGGTTGCCGATATTGAGGAAGAAATCATAATCGGAATGGACATCATGAACACCCAAAACTTCCAATTAGATTTCAAATGTGGAACACTGAAAACCAACAACGAAGAGGTGATAATGCATGGTAGAGAGGAAGAGACAGTTCGTGTTTTGCTGGCTGGGGATTCTTCAATTCCTGAGAGGAGCGAGATGATTTTGTGGGCTCGCCTGGAAGGGAAGATGAAAGAAGGAAGCATCGTGATGTTTGAGCCTAAAATACACGATTCTGAAGTAGGACGAGGCATTGCATGTGGAAAGAGCCTGGTACATGTGGGAAAGACTGTGCCCGTGAGAGTGATGAACGTCAACTATCACTCTGTAAGTTTGGCAAGGGACACAGTTTTGGGGCTCTGCTCGTCAATTTCCTCTGTGGTGCGACAAGTATGTGAGACTGAGCAAACCATCTCTGAGTTCACCGGAGAGATGGAGAAGTTAGTTGTCACCTCTTCAAAAGATCTGGATAAGAGACAAAAGCAACGATTGAGGAACCTGATAAGGAATTACGGCGACATCTTCGACAACGGGACTGGGGAAAAGGGCCGAACGAACGTGGTGCGGCACACCATCAACACAGAGGGAGCACGACCGATCCGCCAAACAGCTAGAAGACTACCTTTGGCCAAGAAGGAGGAGGCGGACAAGATCATCAAGGACATGGAGAAAGGCGGTGTCATCGAGGCTTCTAGTAGTCCGTGGTCATCGCCAGTTGTTCTGGTTAAAAAGAAGGACGGTTCAACTCGATTCTTTGTGGACTATCGTCAGCTGAACAACGTGACGAAGAAGGACAGCTACCCGCTACCACGGATTGACGACACTTTGGATACCTTGGCCGGATCGAAGATCTTCTCAACCCTGGACCTCAAAAGCGGATATTGGCAGGTAGAAATGGCCCCTGAAGATCGAGAGAAGACTGCTTTCAGCGTTGGAGCTGGGCTGTGGCAGTTCACTGTTATGCCATTTGGGTTATGCAACGCACCTGCTACGTTCGAGCGGCTGATGGAGACTGTGCTCAAAGGACTATCCTGGTCAACATGTCTTGTATACCTGGATGACATAATTGTGGTTGGCAAATCATTTGAAGACCATCTGAAGAACTTGGAGGAGGTATTCCAGAGACTCAGAAGTTCCGGTTTGAAGCTGAGTCCAAAGAAATGCCAACTGTTCCGGAGGGAAGTACAATACCTGGGTCATATTGTGTCGGCTGAGGGTGTAGCCGTTGACCAGCAAAAGGTGGAGGCAGTTAAGGAGTGGCCTGTACCAAAGAACCTCCACGAGCTAAGAAGTTTCCTGGGTCTGTGCACGTACTACCGGCGTTATGTCCAAGGATTTGCGAACATCGCCCGGCCTCTTCACAGGCTCACAGAGGCACAGAGACGCTACCACTGGGACGAGGATTGTCAGGAGGCCTTAGACACACTTAAAAGGGCACTTGCCAGCGCGCCCATCCTAGGCTACCCACTACCTGAGGGAAACTTCATCCTGGATACAGATGCCAGCAATGTAGGACTTGGTGCAGTGCTGTCCCAGATCCAGCAGGGACATGAAAGGGTGATCGGCTATTTCAGCAAAACCTTGTCGAAGCCGGAACGGAACTACTGCGTCACGAGAAGGGAACTACTGGCAGTAGTCAAAGGGGTAGAGCACTTCTACGAGTACCTTTACGGGAGAAATTTTCTGCTGAGAACCGACCACGCCGCGCTCAAATGGCTCCTACAGTTCAAAAATCCGGAGGGTCAAGTTGCTCGTTGGATTGAGAGACTTCAAGAGTTCAACTTTGACACGGAACATCGAGCTGGATCCAGCCACAACAACGCTGATGCTCTGTCCAGGAGACCTTGTCCAGAACAATGTAAGCACTGTCAAAGAGCCGAGGAAAAGGAGGCGAGCACTTGCAGGACGACTGTGGTGGATGATTTCTGGCAGTCTGAGGCGCTTCGCAAGGACCAGGAGAAAGATCCAGATCTGAAGCTTGTCATCGGATGGAAACAGGCAGGCCAACGACCAACCTGGCAAGAAGTCGCGCGGCTCTCGACCACCGCGTGAAGTCCTACTGGGCTCAATGGGACTCGATGGTTCTTGATGACGGCATCCTGAAGAGGCTGGTGAAGAATCTGGATGGCACGGAAGATCGGAGGCAGTTAGTCGTTCCTGGAAACAGACAGGCAGAGGTGATGAGAGAGGTCCATGATGGCGTCACGGGTGGACATTTGGGTGTAACCAAGACGCTGGGAAAGCTGCGAGAACGGTTTTACTGGGTCAACTGTCAAGCCGATGTGAAGGAATGGTGCAGAAAATGTGCCGTATGTGCGGCAAGTAACGGACCCCAGAAACGGCCAAAAGCTCCTATGCGCCAATACAACGTGGGAAGCCCCTTTGAAAGGATCGCAATCGACGTGGCTGGACCCTTTCCTGAATCGGACAAAGGAAATTAATACATCTTGGTCGCCATGGATTACTTCAGCAAGTGGGCTGAAGCGTATGCCTTGCCAAACCAGGAGGCGGCTACCGTTGCCGATGTCTTGACTAAGGAATGGTTTTGCCGTTTCGGTGTCCCGTTGGAGCTGCATTCGGACCAGGGCAGGAACTTCGAATCGACGCTATTCCAGAACGTCTGTGATGTCTTGAAGATCAAGAAGACAATGACAACGGCGTTACACCCACAATCGGATGGCATGGTGGAGCGAATGAACCGAACCATCAATCGACACTTGGCCAAAGTTGTCTCTGACCATCAAAGAGACTGGGATCAACATCTTCCCCTATTCCTCATGGCGTACAGGTCAGCAGTTCATGAATCGACGGGCGAAACACCTGCCAAGATCATCATGGGTCGTGAACTCCGGCTGCCCTGCGATTTGAAGTTTGGCTGTCCACCTGGTGAGGATGTCGCTGGGGAAGACTACGCAAGTGATCTTCGTAGAAAAATGGACGATATCCATCAACGAGTCCGACTAAACATCCAAAGTGCCAGCGACAGGATGAAGGAGGCGTACGACGTGAAGGCCGAAGAAGGAGGGTTCCAGGTTGGGGATTTGGTTTGGCTTCACAACCCACAGAGGCGACGTGGATTCTCCCCAAAACTGCAAAGTTCTTGGGAGGGCCCGTATGAGATTCTGGAGCGAATCAATGACGTCGTCTACAGGATTCGAAAGCCACCACGAGGAAAACCGAGGGTTGTTCACTTCAATCGTTTAGCTCGGTATGCTGGGAACCACGACGATCAGGACGCTGAAGTGAGGCAGATCAGGTTACCCAAGAAAGACATGTCATTGGAAACTTTCATGTCTCTACACTCCAATGGCCAGAAAGTCCAGAATGGCGTTGTCCAAGAAAGGCAGCTGGATTTGTTCAAAGCACCGGCCGAATATTCGTTGGCTCACTGGGTCACTGAAGACCTTGGTATGAGGAGTGGTCTTCCTGCTGCTTTCAAGCGGAAATTTGGACAACTGGAACATCTACGACGACAAAAACCAGAGGTGGGGAGGGTACTGGAAATCATGGAAGGTACACGACATCTGTTCTACCTTGTGACGAAGAAGCTTCCACATCATCTGACCACCTACAGTGATGTCTGGAAAGCCCTCAGTCATCTTCGTGACTTGATGCTGTCACAGGACCTGACCCATTTGGCAATTCCGAAAATGACGAACGACCAACTGGACTGGAGAGTAGTACGGAGCATGCTGGAGGTAATCTTTAAAGAAAGCGGCATTGACATCCTGGTGTGCTGCTATCCTTCCCGGAGGACGAACCAGAGGACAGTGGACTGCTACTTCCATAGGACATCAGGCTGCCGGTTTGGGGACAGTTGCCGATACCGACATGAAGGCAATTCGGGACGAATTGCCTTAAGAAGGGGGCAATGTGACGTTGCATGGTGAATGCGCCACCGCAGCCACCACATTGTGTAGAATTGTTTGGAATCGATTGACTTCTGGTACATTCTAGCTAGGCTAGATGGCGTCGAACGTTCTTCGCTTTTCTAAAAATATCTGGAATGTTCTCTCAATCCTGGCGAGGGTATATAATAAGATCCGTCATTTCGAGTTAGTGCAGTTCTGAATACGTCGTGAAATATAAATCGTAAAACATAAATAAGCTGTGATTTTGTATGTAAGCTGTGAGTTCTGTACATAGTGACTTGTAAAATAAATTATTCAAAGCTGAACAGTGTTTTCTATAGCGAAACTTGTTACAATATTATACCGAACTATTATTATTAGCAGATTTGTACACGTTGTTCTTTTTCATCACTGCTTGGTTGAGAAAACTATGTCCTCATTATCATTTCATAAGGAGAGTCATTATAAAAAGGTCTTTTTATAAAAAGCTTTCACGAACTTCTTATCATAATATTGTGATATACTCTTAGATAATTTAGGTCGAAGAGGTGCCCACTGGTTGAACAATCCCCTTCTGGATTATTGGTGATTCTTGAATCAATTCTATTTAAAGATATGTGAACCTCTGGGACGTCGAGGATGGCTATAAATTGAACTTTGCAGATACTGATGTAGTCTGATAATCCATTCTTTTTTTTTATATATAGGTGGAGGAATGCGTGCTTATATGCAGCGCCGTGCGAAGGAGGGGGGCGCCAAATGTAAGACCTATATATGAAATAAACGTACATATTAACATTAAATGAACTTCCCCTACTAGAAATGAGGGAAAATTAATTATAAAGGAGGGGAAATACAGCCAGAAAATTTTTCGCAAGCGGCGCTTTGCCTGCGGCGCTTTCTGACCTATTGAAAAGGTGGCAACCCTAGCGCCGATCCTAGAGTTCGCCCCGGGCGCAGTTTTACCTTCGCACGGCCCTGTGCTTATGCCTAATCGGGCCCGAGGCCCAAATTATGTGGGACTCCGGATTTAACCGTATTACCCACTAAACCTAACCACCTCGCGGATCGCCTTGATAATTACAACTTGTCGGCAAAAATCCTTTACAAGTTTTAATCATCTCGGTTTTGCTTAGAATACTTCAGCTCAACACCGTCGCCGGAGGTGTACTGCTTTATATTCGCCCCATACCGTCGCATACAGGTATGGGGGTATCTTCTTTTTTCTCCAGTAGGAGATCCCTTGGTCTTCCAAGGTAGTTTTTGTAGAAGGTCATCTCCCCTTCAGAGGTGTGGTTCACGAGTTCGCTCAGCTCCTCACTGGGATGAACTTCTGCTGCTCTGAATAAGTTTGTTGCCCTCTTTTTTATAGCCTCCAGTCTCCAGTAAAGATGTGAGTTTGAGATTCTCGTAAACTTTTTTCCGCCGGACAAACCAAAGGATGTTGAGAGCGTTGCAGATAGTCTTGTTCTCGACAGATTGTACTCTCTGGATATTGGTCCTTGATGTATTTCCCAATGAGGTCGAACCATTCGTCATTTGAGCTCTGATGACGCTCATTATGATGATGATCTTGCACTTTGGGTTTAGCTTGCTATAGCCTCCAATCAGTGGGTAGAGTTCCATCGCTGTTGCAATAGCTCTTCCACGTAGTTGATTTATGTGCGGTCTCCATTTGAGTTCTCGATCCATCGTAATTCCCAAATATTTGTCAGCTTTTGTTTTGTTTTTTTGCGTCGTTTCTGGAAGATTATTGTCTGTGTTTTTTGCGGGTTAATCCGCGTTTTCCAATTCGTTGTCCATTGTTCGACTTCTTCCAGGTGCGCCTGTATTTGCTTGGTTGCTTGATCCACATTCATGGATGTCGATGTTATTGCTATGTCGTCGACAAACATGGCCATTTTTGTTTTCTCCCTCCTTGGAAAGTCACTTGTGTAGATTATGTACAGTTGCGGACTCAGGACTGAGCCCTGGGGTAGTTCAGTTTTCATCGGTATCTTCTGCGATATAGGGTATCATTAACTTTGACTTGATAGGACCTGTCAGTGAGGAAGCTCTCTATCAGCTTTGATAATCCATTCGAAAAGTTCTAAATGATATACGGGATAAATATAACATATCCTAGATTATTATTCTTTTCAGACCCATCTGTTCGCCAAAGTTCTACTAATCACAAGGTCAATATTATTCTTTATGTTGAGGTGAAGGATGTTTGTATACCGATTTGGTTTGTAGATAAAACAATTAGATTAAAAGAAATAAGGTTGGTACAGAGCCGTGTGATCAATGCCGAGAGGTTACATTTGGGTCAGTGGCGCAGTCAGGCAGCATGGGTGCACTCCAATGATCTAATAAGATCATTGGTGCACTCACACCAAGGCAGCTTTCGACACAAACTGCAAATTACCTTATTCTGGAAATGTGCAGTGGATGTTTATAATGAATGCAGGTTGTGCGATGCTGACAAACTGATGATCCGTATTTGGTATGAAAACGGTCTCATTAGGAGGGTGACATTCACTCAAATGTAACTCTCGGCATTTATTACGGCTCTGTTTTTCACTGCATCAAACTTACGTTTAACATATATCGGATAGTCGTCTTCGGAAAGATAATATTAAAATACACAATGCAATTAGGTAAGAAATATTGTATTGTATAGGCAACATAGTATTCGGTAGTGGATGGGTTAATGAATAATATTGTTTTCGACGAGTATGTGTGATTCTAAAGGGCGACGATTTTGGAAATGAATTCGATATGCAATTCCGGACAGGTAGGAACTAAGAACGTAGAAATAACACAGAACTACATAGATAAGTTCAAATAATAGGTTGGTTTTAACCCTCCATAGAACCGTCGCAGCCAGAACCTGTGATTTCCACTGGCCCTCGTCACTATTTTTCATAAGATGCAAAATCTGGTATTTAAACGCCGTCAAACCTTGAACGCGTTTAAGTATGAACGGAGAATACGGGCATAAGACCTCAGATCATCTATATAGATGATCTAAGCATAAGACAGACAAGTCCACAAAACATTAAACCCAACATTTGTCAAAATTGACAAATGAATTGTAGTAGGTGGTTGGAACAACCGTATTGAAGACATCTAAACAAGGAAAAACTACCAGTAGCTTTTTTGTATATTATATCCTGACTTCTAACATAATAATGAATGATGTAAATGGGCACAACCTTTGAAAGTTGAAGATCTCAGGTATTCCAATTAACGAACGATTAAAAAGGTGATGTAGAGTGCGTGAACAGGTAGGTAAGCGGCTTCTTCAGAAAATTGTTCGAAATACTTTGTTCTGTTCTACTAAAAGTCCTGACGTCTAGGCAAAGAGCCAAAGTCAGGGGGCACTTGAAAGGCCCCATTTTCCAAGTCTGTTTTGCCGTCACCTACTGTTATATACTTCATATCATACCTTATGATAATTGGAATTACCTGTAACCAGTAACATTTAAATCAGTCAGAAAATAGAAAAGTCATTATATCAAAAGAATCAAAGGCTATTATTATTATTATTCAAATTTAATATCAATCACATACATGACAAACTTGGCGACGAGGATTTTGAAAACGAAAAGACAGGAAAGCAGACAGAAAATCCCACAAAAAAAAAAAACGCAGAGAAAATGATTACAATTTTTCGAATGTCAGAAAATCAAGGAAATTTTTCTCAACTGATAGAAGATTTCTTTAAACTGAAAAGACACGGAAAGTTTCTGCATTTCATAATTTGTGGGGACTGGAATATAGATTGGAAGTCGCCACGTAGTACTCCTGTCAAGGATATTCTAGCTTCATATGGAGTCTTTTCTCATGTATATGAGCCTACTAGAATAAGCAAATACTCAGAAACCCAGATTGATCAGATGTGTTCAAACTTTGACCCTAGTAATATTGTATGCAGAGTAGTAGATGTTGATATGTCAGACCATTGTGCCATATTCTTAAGGGTAAGTGGCATCAAAGCCCACACTGATGTGGTGATCACCTACCAAAGAAATTTCGGCGAGGAGAATATAACCAATTTTATTCATTATCTCAGTGGTGAGAGCTGGGTAGAAGTGTCTTGCGAGGAAGAGGTCAACAATAAATTAAAACAATTGTTCAAGACTTTTAAGTATTACTTTGATTTGAGTTTTCCAAGTAAAAAAGTTGTTAAAAAACCGAAACCTGCAATTACGTGGATCAGTCCTGAGATTAGAGTATGGTCTGAATCCAGCAGGGATTGGTATTACCTGGCGAAGCAGACAAATTCTGAATTCATCATGCAGAGATATAAAACTGAGAAGAGACAATTTAACAAGTATGTCAGTAATTTCAAGAAAGCCAGAAATGACAACATCATACTGAATTCCAAGAACAAGGCCAAGACCATGTGGAGCATACTAAACAGGAAGAACAACTCAAAGTGTGGAAATATAGTTTTGAAGCAGGACGGTGTTTTGATTCAGGATCCGGATCAGTTGGTAGAGATTTTCAGAAACAAGTTTCAATGTGTTCCTCGTGGGGTTGCTTCAAACGAGAATATTGTTTGTGCAGTTGAATCAATGTCAGATCTCAAAAGTAAAACAATGTTTCTTTTTCCTTTTACTGAAGTGGACGTGGTTGAAATCATAAGGAATCTGTCTTCCAAATTTTCGACAGGACTTGATTATATACTACTTTCGTGTTGAAGAGATGTGCCGAAATCATCAGTTCTCCTCTCACGGATATTATAAATTCTATGTTTGAGAGTGGAGTTTATCCTGATGACCTGAAGGTCTCTAAAGTG
This sequence comes from Orchestes rusci, assembly GCA_958502075.1. Lineage (NCBI taxonomy): Eukaryota > Metazoa > Arthropoda > Insecta > Coleoptera > Curculionidae > Orchestes > Orchestes rusci. Next base: position 38,793,262 of record OY293306.1, read on the forward strand.
ATACCGATACCCAAGAAAGGTGACTTGACGAATGCTGACAACTTTCGACCGATAGCCTTACCTTCAGGATTTTCCAAGATAGTGGAACGAGCTATCTTTAGAAGATTGTTTGTCTTTTACATGATGAATGCTTTTTTTCGGATAGTCAATATAGTTATCTGCCAAAGAGGTCAACTGTTGACGCCATTATTTGCAGTTCGTTGAGCGAGATAATCATGGAACTAGACAAGGGTCAAAAGGTAAATGGAATATTTTGACCTTTCCTAGGCATTTCATACGATCAGTTTCGATATTTTGCTGCACAAACTGTACCAGTGTGGAGTAAGAGGAACTGCAAATAACCTAATAAGATCATATCTCGAAAACAGAAGTCAGTCAGTGACTGTTAGGAACAGAATTGATGGGATTGAGAAGACCAGTCATTCGGAATTCTTTTATTCTACAATGGGTGTTCCCCAGGGATCCATTCTAGGACCACTACTTTTTTTAGTTTATGTGAATGACCTTTATAATGCTATGGGTTCCATGAGAGTGGTCCAGTTTGCTGATGATACATCGATGGTACTATCTGCTCCTTCAGTGGAGATTTTGTCTCGCGCATCCACTGAAGCAGTTTCAAAGATGCATATATGGTGTCAACAAAATCAGCTCCAGCTTAATGTAACAAAAACAGCAGTAGTTTCATATACCACAACAACAATAAGGCATCTTCTGCTTCGCTATACGTCCCACTGAATGGAAAGAGTATTCCTCAGACGGAGTCGATCATGTTCTTGGGAGTTCACTTCGATGAGTCTCTCTCATGGTCAAATCAAATTGATGGTTTGGTGTCAAAGATTCACACGGCTTGTTATGTCGTACGCCGGTTGATCAGTGAGCTGTTTATTGAGTCTATAAGATCATATTACTTCGCATACGTTCAGTCGTTTTTGCAGTACAGTGTTATGTTTTGGTATCATGCCGCTGAATCCGGACGAGTTTTCATTGCTCAAAAGCGATTTATTAGATGCATGTTGAAGCTTCCACCTCAAGATTCATGCAGAAAACATTTCGTTGAGTTAGGAATCTTGACGATGCCATCCCTGTATATCCTCAACATAGCTGTTTATGTGAAGAAGAACATGAACAAATTCACGAAAAATTCGGATAATTATTCTCTGATGATGACTAGAGGCCATGGGGAGCTCTGTATTCCTTCACACAGAACAAAATTATTTGAAAAAGGACCAACTCACAACTGTATCAAAGTATACAACAAACTGCCATTGAAATTGAAGGAGATGAAAAACTTGGGCACCTTTAGGAGAACACTTAAGTCAATTTTAATCAGCCAGGCGTTTTACAATCTGGAAGAATTTTATGATTTCACTTCTTCTATGTAATAACATTTCATTTGTTTATTTTTTTTGACTCTTTTTTCTTTTGTTTCAAACTTTGTTACTTTTCATTTTGTATAACTAATTGTTTAAGCTACTGTACTGTATTGTTTTACTGAAATTTCATTGTTCTAAATTTTTCTTTTATTTTTTCACAATTTGTAATACTTGACGATTGTAATACTTCAATGAAACTTATGACAATAAAGGAATTATTATTATTATTATTAAAACGATGTGGATACAGATGAAGCTAAAGTTCTGATTCTAATCAATTGTCTAGATAAAAGACACTACAAACTTTTGTCGAGTTCAACTTCACCAGATTTACCTGCCACAAAATCATTTCAAGAACTTATAGGATAGGGTAGATTAGCCAGTAGTCGGACATAGGTACGCCAGTGGTCGGACAAAACATAATTTTTTGGAAATAACTTCAAAGCATGATTCAATATTGCCTAGAATCGATAAAAATGCACTTCTACCAATCAAAGATACTATACAAGATCCAAAATTATTCAAACTCAAAGAAGACCTTCTATCTGGCCGAATCCGTGATCCAGAGATTTATCAATTCAAGACGGAATCATTTTCAGAGGCCGAAGAGTCATAATTCCAAGAAAACTACAATTTATACAATTTATTATGCTTCAAGAACTTCACAACACACACATTGGTATCGTCAAAATGAAAAGCTTAGCTAGAAATTACTGTTGTTGGAAAGGAATCGATAGAGATATCGAAGAAATGCATTTCTGAATTCAGATTCAACTACGATGTTCTACGAAAAGTTACGCTCGCTTCTTTTTATGAGTAGACATACGTGTACTATATGAAGTTTGAAGTTTACAACTAAATCCATTTGAATGGAACCCTCTCACATTCAACAAAAAAACTAGAGTGTTCGTGCAGCTCTGATTTATTCTCACGCACGGTTAGTTTCTGCTGGGTAGGGTAAGCCCTCAAAAATTCTCCTTCTATTATTATACCGAACATCTGCTTCTGAGCAAAAGTATACGCCAGCTGCAAATCTTTATTATAAATGGTCAACTGTCATTATTGTTATTTGCCAGTTAAATTACAGGGGTACATTCAGGTAGTACCTTTAAGGGGGTCTAGACGCTCATGCAATGGACAATTTGCATATATATTTTCAAATGACTCGCAATTTTATATACGTATTCTAGACAATATTTGAAAGTTATGAACAAAAAAATTTTTGTCCACAAGCGTGCGGAAAATACCACTTTTCCGTACGCATTTTAGTTTTGAAAGTGTCACTTTCTCGCACTTGGTGTGGATTTTTTTTTTGCACCTTATATTTTTCGTATTTTCAAAAAATGTGCGAATTGCCCATTTTCGCAAGTGCCCTGTTTTGAGGATCAGCGGTACGTTTTTGGGGCTACCAGCTGCCCGCCAGCCCGCCGGACCTTGTCGGGCCCTTGTCGGCCCCTTTTCTGATGCTGGTTGGTTGCCTACCTTGAATGCGCCTCCACATCATTCCTGTATTGATAGGAAGGGAAACAATAAAACTAGTTGTAGTGTGCAATTGCCCTCCTGCCTGTTGGGGAGTGAAATCTGTCCAAAACCAAAATTATAAACATGAAATGAATAAAGAACTTACAAAGTAGTTCTGGGGGGGCGGTCGTTCCCTGCCCAGATAATATTATTATAGTAACGGAATTTTTAATAAAACAAAGACACATCTGGCGGGTTGAAGGGGTTGTCAAACATAATGCGTTGGTTTTCGCCAAGACATTACTACTAGTACTAAGGCTAATAGAGCGTTAGAAGAAAAAAATTAAAAAATATGTTTATAAAACTTTGTCCTATAATGAAATCAACATTCTGTTGCTATACCCATGCTCATACAGGAAAGTTTTGCTATCAAAATAAGGATTCTGTTCTGGAGCCACGAAACTGTAACAATTTTTTTCTACAAGCGTGCGGAAAATACCACTTTTCCGCACGCATTTCAGTTTTGAAAGTATCACTTTAAAAAAAAAAACGTGAAGGCGGAAAAGTGACACAAAACTTAAATGCGTGCGGAAAAGTGGTATCTTCCGCACGCTTGTAGAAAAAATATTGTACCTAACACGCGCGTAAAGTGACTTTTTCGCACCTGTTAGGTAAACTACTTATTCCTATAATTCTGGGGTAAATATGTATGACAGTAGAGGTCAGTAAAAAAATGTACTATTCTTTTTCAAAATCCTTCTTTCACTTTATCTAGAAAAATTGGCATATTACCCGAAGCCTGGAGGATGATGGTTAAAAGATAAAGGCTTCAAGTCAAACCTGGAGAAATGGTAACGCGATCCGACTTATCATTCGCTCCGAATTGCAGCCTATCAATTCTCCTTTATAACGAACCACGATACACAACGGCAACGATATGTTCATCGATAGTCATAATTTCGTTCCTTTCGCGCATGACGTAGATGGCTGACCGTTGGGATGACAACGCTTGACACAAGGTAATCATGCAGGGTTGCCAGGCCATCTGTCTACCGTCAAACTCGATATCCTCACGTTGTTTTTGCGTCGGACGTCGTCCTGAGCACGCCGCGTGTTGTCTGCCACGAAAACCAAGATCTGGCAATAAGAATAGGAACAATATTGAAGTTTAATCAGATAACATGCAGTCAAACTGGACAATTTGTCGAATAGATTCTAGAATTTAAATTATGCCATTTTCCAATATGTACTTGTCGGAAACAGCAAAAACAGCAGTGACATTAACAAATAACAACTGACACAATTATGACTTTCCAATGAGTCTCTAACAACGCAACATGATATTTTAATCTATACCACATTTTATCAATGTCTATTGACCTTGTTTTTTCTGCTATCCCCAATAAATATGTTTAGTTTTCTATATAGGATTAGTGAGTGGGCTAGCGTTCAAACTGGCATCCAACTACTATTTGAAATTGTCAGAAAAGAAGATTCCTCCGTGGTTATTATTCTGATAAAAAAAAATCATATAGAAAATTTCGCTTGCTAACCATTAACATTTTTAAAAAAAATTAATGCACCAAATTATCGAACTGTCTACAATCAGGTAAACGAAGAAATCATTTTTGCTCTGAAAATATTTTTAAGAAATTGATCAAAACTTGGATTTTTTCTGCTGTGGACTGACTGATAGTGATGTCGATTATCACTAAAAATAAAGAAACTTCCAAATGTACTCTACTCAACTTGATTTGAGGGATTCCACCGGCATAATAAGTTTCATCTTAAACTATAGAAATGATTTCAATATTATATGCCAGATTATATGTTATTATCAAAAAATTGTTTTCAAGTTAAAGGTCAAGTTTATTCAAAACAGTAACCACTCATCAGTGTTTTGAATCAAATTATAAATTAATATCAAACTACGTACAAGAAAGCACGCTTCTGACATTAAAAACTTGTTGAACAGGATCTTTATATTTTCCTTTAATTACTTGGATGTTAAAGATACAAGGTACAAGGCAAAGCTTCATAAAAGTATAATATTAGATACATTTTCTTTTACAAATGGGTTTTCAAGATTTCCGGATTCTGTTAAGCATTCTGTTCATTCAGAGCAGTGTTGTTGGTAAAGTGATATGTGAAGGTTTTGCCCGGAATAATAGTAGTATTCATGGTAGGTAAGTTTCTAAAAAGTATGTTTTTGCCTTTTTTTCAAAAGTAGCTTCCCCACAAATACCGGGTGATCGGGTCTCAATAAATCCCAATTTTATTTAGATTTTGCACATGCCTTTTTGTTATTCATGTATGTAATAATATAGAAGTGAGTTCATAACAAGTAGGCATACATACCGAATGACTTTCTAATTTGGAGTAGACTCAGTAAATCAAAGACAGTTTTTTTTTGGGAAAAAAGCTGGTACACGTCGTTTAGAATTTCAATGCACTTGGGCTAGGTAAGGTTACAAATTTAAGTATTTACCCTGCACTGCTAATTTGCGTTGCCTTCACTCGAGGGTCGAATGAAGGCAACTATTATGGAGTCCTGTTCTCAATTCCCTCGGAAAGATATGTCAACCACTGCCTTATTATCAAAAGAGCTCTTGGTCACCATGTAGTCTGTTGCCAGCGTAGCAACTTTGCCTCTTGGCTAGCCATTATCTTTGAGATTTCTTTCAGCACATTTGATTGCCCATTTGTTACCTGTTCACACAATATGTCTTCCCTCAGTCTGAGAGCTCCCTTTTCGGCAATGCTTCCAATGTAAAAGTTAATGTACAGGAGGTTTATAGAATTACCTCTAAAGCAAGCTGTCTATCGTATGCTATACTTTGCTTCTGTTATGCTTAGTGTTGTCAGCCGTTGTACTTTTGTAAGCATTTTCAAGTTCGAATTCGTGTATGTGGCCTTAACCACGATACCACAACTCCGAAGTACAGTAAATCCGTGATTTTCCTGAGAATTTTGCGAAATCCGCAATAACTTTTTTTCAACATGCGGAAGGGGGCTCAATAACTTACCTTGAGTTTTCTGGAACATCGAAGGTGAGCTTACTCCGTCATCTTGAGAATAAGGGCGCGTGTGTTTCCTTCGTTCCTATCAGTCTTACGATGAAATATCATAGAACCAAAAAAGCACACCGAAGGCAGCTTTAGAGGTAGGTAATTCTAAACGTCCTGCCCATTGACCAGTTCATTGAAAGTATCGCCGGAAAGAGAGCTCTTAGACTGAGGAAATACAAATTGTGGGAACAGGCAACAAGCAACAAGTAGACACTCGATTGTGCTGGAAAAATCCCAGAAGCAATGGACAGTCAAGAGGCGGATTTGCTACTGGATCAGGAACAAAAAAGTCGCTCTATGTTGGCACCGAACAAATATCAATTATATGTTCGGTGATGCTGAGTTCCTGGACATAGCAATATCGAAGAGAACACAATGGCAGATGGATTGGCAAAATAGGGACTGAGAAAACATGGAGCCGGAATGAAAAATTCAACGACCAAACTATTGAAGGATATAGTAGATAAAACAATGAGACTACATAGCGACAGGTGTAACAATCAAAATGACTCCAACACATCGAAAGCTCTGTGTCCAGAATTGAATAATGTGGAAAAAACAAAGACAATACTAAAGCAGAGTAAATCCTCTGTAAGTATCCTAGTGGGCGTAATCACAGGACACAGGTCTAGGGACCGATGATCTCTGCAAGGACGGCAACGAGGAGGATGAAACAACATTTATGCCACTGCTGATGCCCAGTTTTAAAAAAGAGACCCCTCATGAATTTGGGACAAAACTATTTTGAAGACTTGGAAGAAGCGGCAAACATGGAGATCGTTCAAATTCTGAACTTCGAGAAAACCATGAGATAGTTCAGAACGAAGAAATGAAAAGCTGCAGGTCATGTGAACAAGGTATCACCAGAGAAAAACCAAAAATTTTCTGGGGTAACACCCTAACACCCCTCAAAGAAAGTTAACATGAAGAGACAGTTCCCAAGTACCTGAAAATATCATTCTGTTTGGATTTTTTTTTTGACTAACCGCCATATTTATTGAACCAATAGGCTTATATTGCAGTTGCAGCGCAATGCTCTTCCTCGACTGCCACAATCTTCACGTCTTCTTTTACCTACAGATATGGTGTCCAACTGTCCAATAAGTCATGGATCAGACGGCTAACCACAATATTATTATCCAATTGTTGGTCGTTTTCGAGGTACTAGAGGAGGGTCAATGCAATGACCAACTTATTCGTCCGCCGTTAACCCACTTGATTTTTTATGGAGTTATCTTGAAGAAGAAGCCCTATGACGGATTAAACGTGCCGTCTAACGTTATGTAAACACCAATATTTACAACAATATAACACAAACAAAAAATCAATAAAAATATAACACAAAAAAATATATATCATGTGGTTTTTATACTAACACAGAGTTGATGTCCATTTTTTCCACAGTTCATAAACCAAATATGTCACTCGATACTACAAGTGTAAAGAGAGCGTTCCATACAATAATAAACTCTTCCAAGGACTTCATCAATAATTATATCTACTAAAGTCCTGTGATATGGTGCCTACATTCATTCGCTTATCAGCAAACTGAAAACTGACTCTAAATACTTAGGCACCCAAACCTATCATAGGTATGTCAGATTATATTCAAGCTAGAGTTATTTCAGCTAGAGCAAATTCGGCTCAGGCATGGTAATTTAATTGGTACAATAGTACATACCTACACCTAACTACTGTCAAAGCGATATGTATTAATTCGTAATTTTGAATCAAATTCTTCATGTTCAATAATTAAAGCTTTATAATTTATTGATGGTATTGTTCTGTTAAAGGATCAACAAAGCCTGAAGATATTTCTATCATTATTGTGGGAAGTGGTGCATCAGGAATCGCTGCAGCTTCCAGATTATGGAAAAATGGATTTACCAATTTGACTATAATTGAAGCTGAAAATAGACTTGGTGAGCGAGATATTTATGATTACTTCAATGCTATTTTCAATCTACATACTATTATACCTATCTAAAGCAATAGATAAAAATAATATGAATTTTGAGGGTTTTTGCATGATTTTATCGAGATAATTAAAATCATAAAATCTGGAAAAATTGACGGAAAAAAATAATTTCTCTAGGTGCACACGTGTATACGTACCTTCACAATCATGAGCTGCTGAAATATTAACACTGAATGAAATTTGAGCATTTCCATAAACTTTGGATTTGATGATTATTTATTAACTGATAGTTCATGCAAGAGCTGATGACGAAGACTGGCAAGCTCAAATTCTATAATATGATGATATATTTTAGGTGGAAGAATATATAGCATTAAATTTGACGATAATTATGTCGACCTAGGAGCAGAATACCTTCATGGGCAAGAAGGAAATATAGTATACGATCTAGTCAAGCAGTACAGTCTGGTGGAAGCTCCAGATAACGGGTTCAGATTCTATCGATCTGATGGCGAAATTCTTGACAATGATACTGGGAAAAAGATTATGGAGTTCTCAGATTCACTAGCACCAACAACTCAAGTTATTGAAGGTTGTGAAAGTACGAAATCAGTTGGAGAATGCTTGAGAATCAAGTAAATAATATTCTGATGCCGGGCTTCACATATGGAAGCCAAGGTTGGCGGTGTTATTCGGTTTCATATTAATAATGGCGTCCACACATTGGCAATTTAAGTTGGTTTCCATCAGCGACAAGATGTCTAATGTAGAAGTTGCCGTAGATGCGACTGCCGTTGTGGTATGTAAGTTTGATTATGTTATATGTTATATGTTTCTACAAAAAGAACTCAATGGACTGGTTCGGCTTGATACAACTTCCGGAAATCTACCATTGTTTCATTGTTCTGTAACTTCTCAGACATCAGTTTGTCATTATCCAAACACCTTGCATGCAAAAACTGACTGGAGGTGGGTACTGAACAAGCGCCCAAATGTGTGGACGGCAACAGAAACATTGGTGCCAATCTCTTATTTGGTGTGTGACAGTCGACGAAACCAACGAAAACTCCAACATTGGCGCAACAATGAGCCATCATTTGGTTCCACGCTTTTTTGGCAATACACACCAAGGACGAACGGTGTTGGTGTCAACGTTGGTTCCCATGTCTGAAGCCTTGACACCTTAAAACGCCTTGATAAATCCATTATAGCTTTCAAAGAGCTCAAATACAAACATTCTAACGAGTGTTCAATTAAAAAAGGGATCAAGTCACCTCTGGATTTCTTTTTCTGTCATGAACGTAGGTCGTGGTTAGTTTGTATGGTTTGGCATCATGGCATCTGTGACGGTTAGAAAGTGGATGTCATGTCATAATTGCGATGTTAGCCAAGACATACGTTTTTTGATACAATTGCAATCCATAGGTGACTTGCTCCTTTTTTTATTGAACACTCTTTATAACAAAAAAAAAAGATAGTAACAGAAGTGGTATGAAATTGTTTTTTTTTTGTTCTTTGACTCAGGTTGAAGGAGCTTATTTTAACTTCTAAAAGCAGTAAAGAGAAAGAAATCATATCAGATATTCACTACTGGGCTGGTCTTCACTTACAAGATTTAGATGGAACATTTGATTTGGATGACTTGAAACTTTACACAGAATATATCACTTTACCTGGTGAGGATGAAATGGTTTGGAAAGGAATGGGTTTCAAAACCATCATCGATATACTTTTGCAAAAGTATCCTGATGAGAAGAAAGCATTGCCAATAGAAGAAAGGATATTGTTCAACAAAACTGTCAAGACCATATCTTATTGGGGATCCGATAAGGTAACAATATCAACTGAAGATTCTACAATATACCATGCAGATCATGTTATATTCACACCATCTATAGGAGTGCTCAAGGCAAATCATCAAAAAATGTTCTATCCATTACTTCCACGTAAAAAAATTGAAGCCATTGAAAATAGTGGATATGGTTCAATATTGAAATTAATTTTGCACTTTTCGCGAAGATGGTGGAATGGAAATGCTTATTGGTCAATTCTCTGGACTAGAGAGGACAGAGCCAGGCTCAAAGAGGTAGGCGTCCTGAAAACCTTGATTGGCTTCACAAGAAACAGTATCAAGCGATTTAATTTCTTTACCTGAAATATTGAATGATAATTTGAATAATCTTATGCGACACAATGCAGAAATAGGAGGAGCGATTCTGGAAATATCCATTTATTAACAATATATTTTATAGGAAAATATGGATTGGCTTACATCTTTTCGAAGAATTGAGAGTCATCAAAATAATCCAAAAGTCATGACAGCTTGGGCTGCTGGAGAAAATGTGATATCAATAGAAAAATTACCAGAAATAAAAATTGGGAAGGGGATCGAGAGATTATTAAATACTTTTTTCGCTCGGCATTTCAATATATCCTTACCTGACAGAATCATAAGGTTATCAACTAAAAAAAAAAGTGTTCAAGTGGCAATTTTCTGCTTTGTAGAACCCAATGGTACAACAACCCACACTTTAGAGGAACTTACACGTACGAGTCATTAAAAGGACATTCCAATGGAAAAGGTGGTTTTCCAAAGACTTTAGGATCTCCATTGCTAAACATAAATGGACAACCCACTGTTCTATTTGCTGGAGAAGCTACGCATTCAGTGTTCTTCTCAACTGTCCATGGTGCTATCGAGTCTGGATTTCGAGAAGCGGAAAGACTTATAAATTTATATACAAGGAAGTCTGAGACAAATAAAGATGATTGAATGTACTTGTGTGATGGTTTCTTACGACTGGAGGGAGTTGCATAAAAATCATATCTAGCTGCCATCTGGCATCAAAAATAATCTTTAGTCTGTAGCATTATAGTTATTCACCTAACAAGTGTGGAAAGTGATACTTTACCGCACGCGACGGCAGTGACCGACCGACGCGAAGCGGAGCTCGGTCACAACGTCAAGGGCGGTAAAGACACTTTCCACATGTGTTAGGTACAACATTTTACCTTTGAGTTGAAATTTCACATTTTCTTCAACATGGAAATCTGCCTTTCCATAATTTTGTCATAGTAACCACCAAAGATATGTCATTCATATTCAGTATGACACGATGGTTACCTAGAGACATTGGTGGTTACTATAGCAAAAAAATTATTTGCGTGCTGTAAAGTACTTTACCACACGGAGTGCGGAAAAGTAACTTTACCACACGGAGTGCTGTGAAGTGCTACTTGCCACACGTAAATGCGTGCTGTAAAGTACACTTTCACGCACGCGAGTAGGTAAAAAATGTATCCTCCACTTTTTCATTAACTTTATTGACAATAACAAGGCGCGAGATAGATACATGACGCACATATTAGAATTTTCACGTTTTCGAGGTGCTTCTTTTAATAATTGAAGTAGGTGACATAACAGCTAACAATTTTTTTTCAAGAAAATTAGGAGATTTTTGAGTAGCTGAATACCTCAGATTCTCAGACTAATAAACAACCTACAGCAAAAGAAACAAATAATACACAAATTAAAATACCGAATAGTCGCCAATCAAAATGAACGACACATATTCAAGGTGGGCCATCGAACCGGCGTTGATTATGAGAACTTAATGTCGTACACAAATAAAACACTCAGACACGTCAACTTTGTTTTCGGGGGAGGCAATTATTAGGCATATCCTCATCTGCAACTCCTTGAGCAGAGTGAAACTCACCCATAAAATCTTAAATGGAAAAGGGTGTCGAGTGATACTTCATTTTGACGAACCTTAGACCCTGATTACAACTGCCAAGTTTCAAGTCTCTGCTGTCATTCCTGGATGTCATATGAACAGGAATAACAGCAGAGGCTTGAAACTCGGCCGTTGTAGTTAGGGTCGAAGGGACTTCAAAATAAGGTATAAGTATAAAGTGAGTATTAGTCGACCCTCCTTCCCATTTGAGATTTCTGGGGTGAGTTTCACCCTGTCCTAGAGGTTGCAGACGAGGGTTTGCTTATATGAGTGCCCCCCTCAAAAACAAAGTTGACATGTCTGATTGTTTTATTTTTATATGACATTAAATGCCCACAATCAATGCTGGTACGTTCTCGATGGCCCACCCTGATGTTAACTACTGTATATTATGTAAGTTGGAATAGTCGAGTATTTTCGGCCTCAAATGCCATTAAAATAATTAGGTTTTCGATTTCAATAATAAATCGTTCGTATTTTGAAAACAAACAAAAACTCGCTGATGATAATAATTATGTATATATTTTTAACATGAACTCAAGTCTTTAATGACCTCGGATCGTTTTTCCAGCAAAATCAAATAAGTATTATGATAAAATTTCAAAATGCAGTGAATGAACCAATTATTGTTATGCTTGTCAACTTTCTTTTTTGCAATTTATGAAAACAGTAATAATAATTTGTTATAAAAAGTTTGGCTTATTGTTAAAAGTCCATTCCAATATTTCCAATACCTAAATTTTGGGATATCAGGTGGGTAGCATAATAAGGTATGAAACTTTGAATGGTCAAAGGCACATTGTACACGGTGTACCCACTCAACAGATCAACACTTCCAGAGGAGATAAGTATAAGGTTTATTGATCATAGAGAAGTAATTGGAGATGTGACAAACTGCAGGTCCGCCGTTTCTAAAATACAGAAAAAAATGCAAAATTTTCTCTTTCCCAAACTAACCCAAACTTTCACAAAACTTTGATGCAATTTTTGGGGAGTTACTCGTTTTCAACAAAATCCTCTCGTACCCTTCAACGCACGGTTTTCGATTAAATGAATTAAATTGAGAACAGCCGGTTTTCTTGTCGTAGCGAAAAAATTCAAAAGTGACCTTTTTAATAATTGGAAATTGAATGAGTATTTTGAATAATAAAAAAATCTGTCTAAGAACTGTGTCCAAACATTTTTGTTACATCACAAACCTGAAGGTGTCCAAGGAAAGCAAGAAAAATCTTATTGAAAAGTCATATAGAAATTGCGGGGCCCGGAATTTTGCTTGAATCGGGATGAAAATTAATTATCTTTTGTTCCAGAAGAGTTATCAAAAAAATACGAAATACCACCAGAGGTACTGATCTTATTAGCTAAACCCTTGAGGTACTAATTCAGGGAAGAATTGCTTGGCAGTACATATCTTGAAAATTTTTAAAATTGCATCAATTTCTTCCGCATCCGACTCCCCACACAAATCTACAAAAGTCAGTCCAATGTACGAAAATCGACCGATCTTCAAAATGCTAAAGCACTCGACATCATCCGTTGATTGAAACAACAAATCAAAGCTACAGCTTATTGAAAAAAAAAAAGATAATATGATCTTTTATAACCACTTTATTTTTTTATCACTTTTTGATCGGTTTTCTCTACTCTACTTTTTGCTCATTTTGAAATTATCCTTATACCCAGTAATAAGTTTTTTTTTTTCAAATTAATACCCATTAGCCCATTTACCTGTAAATAAATTTCTGTTGCACATCTTTTGAATAAACTCACTATATTATAATAGTCTCAGTAAATATGTAGGTATATAAGCTTGTATGATTGAAACTCATGCAACATTCAATCAGACAGATATGATAGTATTATTAATTCCTCATATTTTCCTTGTAAACACATCAACGGTAGATGTAGATAGTGATGCGTAAATAAGTGGAAACATTATTTGTTTCCAGTGGCCCTATTCTTGAAAGTGAATGGAGAAAATTCTCACTAGACTTAGACGTAGACTTCATGGAAAAACGTCAAATCTCTCTCATAATCTCTACTCCCTGAAATTCAAGAATAGGGGCACAGAAGGTAAAATCCTACTATATTTTTTTCTTATAGATGAATTTTGATAGTATAACACAGCAAAACTATCGCATATATATTTTACGTTTTTATACAACTGAGATCGACTATATTTTACGCATTAAAATAATTAGATCGATTTTCTCAAACTAAAACGAGCACCCCAGCAACCGTGTTATGAATATCAAATGATTGTTTATCATTATTTCTACACATAAAAAAAATGCAGATATAACCTCTGACTGGGATCAGACAAACATAAATTCAGCATTTATTTGGAGTTCCGATATTTCCATGCTGAGTATAACAATGTGGTTGAGTTATTGTTTTATCGTGTGTCTCTTTATTCAAAGTGCATTATTTTCACCTTTAAAAAATGATCCTGCCATTATCATTGTGGGGAGTGGTCCAGCAGCTATAGCAGCTGCTACGAAGCTACTGAAGGCTGGATTTACCAATTTGAGAATTTTAGAAGCTGAGAATAGAATAGGTAACTAGAACTTAAGTTATAATCTATTTCTCTCACTGACTATTAATATACTATGTTGCAGGAGGAAGAGTTAATAGCGTCAAATTTGGAGACGCTTATGTAGATCTGGGAGCCCAATACTGTCATGGAGAAGAAGGAAATGTTGTCTACGATCTTATGAAAGATCTTGATGTTCTACGTCATGTCGACTACGATATACATCTCTACCGCTCAAATGGTGAGCAAATAAAAAATGAGACTGCCCAGAAAATTGTGGAATTCGCTGATAATCTCGGGTTGAGTAATGAAACTATAAGTGGTTGCGAAACTGTAACATCGGTTGGAGAATGTTTAAATATCCAGTGAGTTTGCCTCAGTAAACTGATTGAATAATCTGAAACATTAAAATTTCACATGTAGGTCAAAGGCATTCAAACTATCAACTGAGAATCCAAAAGAAAAGGAAATATTTGCTGATATCCCTGATTTTATTGCTGTTCATTTAGCTGCTTATGATAGTCCTTTAGACCTAAACGATCTTGTTATTACGTCGGATTTCAGAACCAATTCGGGTGATTTATATCTGACATGGAATGGACATGGCTTCAAAACTATATTGGAAGTTATGATGCAAAAATTCCCTGATAAGTCCCAGCAGCTTCCAATCGACGACAAAATCATGCTTAGTGAAAGAGTTAACAGTATTTCTAATTGGCAAGATGACAAAGTCACTATTAAAACAGAAAGCGGCAAAAATTTTGATGCTGACCATGTCATTTTCACTCCTTCAGTAGGAGTCTTGAAAGCTGATCATAAAACGTTGTTCAATCCAAGCTTACCAGATGAAAAAATAAATGCTATCAATAATACTGGATTTGGTGCAATTGGGAAAGTGATATTACACTTTCCGGAGAAATGGTGGGATGGAGATGCTTTTTGGGCATTTATTTGGACTGAGGATGACAAAAAAATATTAAAAGAGGTATGGAAGATTAAATTTTCTTTTCGACTTCTAATTTGCTATTTCATTTCAGAAAAATATGGAATGGCTAACTGCCTTCCAAGACTACGAACAGGGTACAAAAAATCCAAATGTTATTATAGCATGGGCGGCTGGGAAGTTTATACCAGAGATAGAAACTCTAACTGAGGAGCAACTGATGGAGGGACATGAATATCTTATCAAGAAGTTCCTGGGCCCAAATTTCAACATTACTGCAATGCCGGATAAAATGCTGAGGTGAGATAATAGGTACATCATTATAGTATGTTGATGAGCATAGGAATAGAACTACAAAATATCAATACTTATATGTTATCTTTAAAGGTAAAGGTATCTTATTGAGTTTTCTATGAGAATCTCTAAAAATGAGAGTTGACGAAAAACTCTCTGACCGATAATGGAGATGTGTTTGTATTCCAAATAAGAATTAGTGACGGTTCAATCAATTTTGAATTATATTGTTGAAGGTTGAAGTGAAACTATCAAGAAGCTTATTTTCAGGACTAAATGGTACAGTAACCCGAACTTCCGCGGAACATACTCATACGAATCTGTGAAAGGTCATTCTCAAGGAGGCACTCCCTTTCAAGAAAAGTTAGCAAGACCTTTGATGAAGAAAGATGGAAAGCCATCTGTTTTATTTGCTGGAGAGGCAACCCATCCCAACTATTTCTCTACTGTTCACGGAGCTATTGAGAGTGGATTTAGAGAAGCTGACAGGTTGATAGAATTGTATAAGAATTAGAGATATACCTAAGGGTTACTTCAACCACCCACAAGAACCATTTCAGAACGGTTTTTTTCCAGACAATCAATTCATTTGCCAATTTTGACAAATGTCTTTTGTGAAAAAACTATGTCGGTCATTGTAAATTACTGGTTCTGGGATGGTTCTATAGGGAGTTGGAACCTCAGATTAAGAGGTTGGAACAAACCTATAATCCATGTATCTAAACATCAACACAGAACAATAATTAAATCAATGTGTATGGAATAAAAAATAAATATCTAACCAGCCACATTATCCTCATTCTCATATTGCTATGAAGGCTTCTGATCTTACAGATTTTTAATTTTCCTCCCTCTTCCCTCTTTCTGATTTTTAATTTTCCTCGTCTGTTTAAAATCGACTTGTGAGCTTTGATAGTTATCATTTATGGTAATGTTGTCAAGAGGCGTCAATCAAAACTGTTTTCTATCTTTTTTTTCGTAGCACTCGAAATTCGGGAATAAAATACTGTTCTCCAATCAAGGTGTGGGGAATGACTCTCAATCATTGGCACTTAAAATTATGCCTGTGTTGATTGAATCCCCATAAAAAACCGTTTCTACTATGCAAAATACCTGCCAGAGTCATCATAGATTTTTGGGAAAAAAAAAGTTCACCTACCAGCCGTGAAAATATCGTGAATATATTAAGACACCTCCTTTTTCTCCTTTTGATTTCTAATGTAGTTACTTGGGTCTCGTGAAATTTTGAGAAAACAGGCATTCGTGAAGTGAAGTTTTATCAGTAATTTTTAAGTACTCGTGGTATTACTCCCGATACTACTTTGACTACCACTACTTCCAGAATATACGCATTTTGGATAGTGAGAGTGACTTATTAAAACGAACTTTTTTGGAGATTGGTGAATTAATAAGACCAAAAAATAATGTTAAATCAAGATCAGACATTGACTACCTGAGCATAATCTATTGTGATATTATAAAATAGTAACTATATACTTATACAGTGTCCACCATATAGTTGGGTACATTTGGGATATTTTTTTGTTATTTATATTTTCGAGAATCTTTCTTTGGGGATTGTTTGTGCATATTCGACAACCCAAAAATCAATTTTGAAATATGTCAATAATCATCTTGAAGTATCATAAGAGAACAGTTATTGGCTTAATTACAGATTCTTGTATATAATGTATTTTTGTTGAATAAATTTGAATTTGAATTTTTTAATGTCAGGCGATCATCGGTTCAGCAATTTTTTTCAATCAAGTTCATTTTGGTTTTAAAAAATGGGTTGAATTGACAAGATATCAAAACATTTTATTGAAAAAAGTTGTCTAGAATCCATAAAGGACTCTATATGCCTTCTTTTGGAGCAAATCAGATGAAAATTTTTTAAAGTCATATTTTAACATGAAAACCAAAAATGATGATTTTTTTTCAAAATTAACTTTATTCAACTAAATTGCATAGGTTTGATGTTAAATCAGTCGAATCTCCTATGAAGTAGAGCAGTGAAGGGATTAAATTGAAAAATACCGTCTGGTCATGCCCCCCCCACTATTGGAACGAGAGATAACGACCATTTTTGGGTAAAGTTCAATGTCCGTCTGCCGAGCTCGGGTAAGGTATATTTCAATATTTTGAGTCGATCAATGCGATAAAATTGTTCCTCTCCCGTGTACCAACTCCAAGAGCAATAAGTGAAATTGTACTAAAAAATTGTGAAAAAAAAACGATCGATGCCTATCTGCCGTTGTGATTTTATGATTGTGTACTAAAATAAAATCCATGGGTAACTCATCGGCAGACAGTTTCAAGTGGTAGGTTCTGCAGGACCTTCCTATGAAACTGTTGTGAAAAATGATGATAAAAAAACGATTGATGTCCGTCTGCCGGATCAAAGGTAGGTTCAAAAGCTCAAAGGAAATCTTAAAAATCCATCGGCAGACATATAGGACATATACTCAATAATTAATGGGAGTTTTTAATTGCGATATTCTCGTGACAATGTATGACATTGGCAGACGGACATTTGTCATTTCATTTGACATGAAAATATAACAAAAAACAAATTCGCAATTATTATTAAGTATATAATATGTCCTATATATCTGCCGATGGATTTTTAAGGTTCCTTTGAGCTTTTAAACCTAGGTACCTTTGATTTGGCAGACGGTCATCAATCTTTTTTTTTTCATCATTTTTCACAACAATTTCATAGTGTCTGCCGATGAGTTACCGATGGATTTTTTTTTTAGTATACAATCATAAAATTCCAACGGCAGATGAGGATTGATCGTTTTTTTTCAATTTTTTTAAAAAAATTCACTTATTGATCTTGGAGTTGGTACGCGAAAGGGAATTTTTTTAATAGAATTTGATCGACTTCAAATATTGAAATATATACCATACCCCAGCTCGGCAGACGGGCATTGAACGTTACCCAAAAATGGCCGTTATCTCCCGGTCCATATACCCATGTCCGTTATCTCTCATTTTCTGGCAATCAAAAAAATATTTATTAAACGAATATTCACTATATACTTCGTCTACAGTTGAATCTTGAAAATAATGGTTTTATATAGAATTGCTTTTGGACAATTTGCAATTTTTTTGGAAATATGAAAAATTTAAGGATTAGTAGGTATAAGTACTGATGCCATTGATGGGTAATCTAGATCCGCTCCGTTTTTGATCATACGGTGAAATTTGCGTTTTCTTTTCTATTTATCTAGTATACTTTTGGATATTTCGGGAAAAAAATTCTTTCAAAATATTGTCTAGAATACGATGCTTTTAACCTAATCCGCTTAGGAAGTCATTAATCAATGACGAAATAATGGGGGTTATGATTGAACGTTCACGTTAACTCAAGGTATATGTTAAGATTGTTTACTAATGCAAATGTTCCATTGGATAACAGCGTTACCATGGAGAAATGCATACGTTAAGTTAACGTGAACATCATAGGGCCCAATGAGGGCTATGATTGAACGTTGACGTCAACTTAACGTATACATTACGATTGTTTACGAATGCAAATGTTCCATTTGCTAACAGCGTAACTTATATGGTGAAACGGACATGTTAAGTTAACGTGAACGTTCAATCATAGCCCCCAATATAACGGAATGTAATGAAATTGCTATTTTCATTAGCACAGGCCGAATACCCGGAAAAACTCCTTATTGGTAATATTTATATAGGCTACTCGAAAATTGAAAAGGTTGGGATCTCAATTCTTGCACCAATGAACTTTTCAGAGAGAGAAAAAAATCAAGTTGAAAGAAATTTTTTAAAAAATTTAAAATAACTGATGTGCGATTTCAGTTATTGATATTTGAATTCATATCTCAAAAATCCTTTCAAGGCGTCTACAAACATGCCTGCCCGTGTATAAACGTTTGTTTTTAATGAAAAAAAAAAACACTTAATTTGAGACATTTTTGAGAAAAATCGCAAGAAAAATGTGATACTTTCATCGTAATTTGAAACGAGCTATTGAAAAATCTATAACGGGAAAATTAAAACAAGCAGTTATTTCGATAATAGCATTTTATAAGGAGACTATATTATAAAATGATAATAAATAGGTATTATTTTTGCTAAATATATATTTTCAAATACTCTACTATCATGTTAAAATATAACATTATTATATCACTTGATTAACAAACTTGATCGAAAAACTATAATATATACTTCCAGCTATGTATGTGGTAAAGATAAGGAGATTGAATGAATATATTTGTCAGCCTAATATGCCGCTGCTCTACCATTCTTATAAATTTTAGGACTAGTCACAGGACAAATATTTCCATCTTTTTCCTGATCGATAAGCTCCAAAGAACATTTAATTATTTCTACCAAGCCTCGAGCTAACTCTTCTTTGCTGTAAGGTTGATCTAAACGAGGCACGTGAACAAAAAGTGTTTTACTGCTATCTTGAACCAATGAGCTGTAATAGATGAATTCACAAAGAAACCTGAAAAAAACATATTTTTTTATTGAATTTCGTTTTCTTCGCTGCGAGTTTCACCTTCCAGGATCAGTTGATATTGCAGATTTCAGTTGGCACTCCTTAAGTCTAGTTGAAATGGTCCCTAGACACAAACCAGTTTTGATTTCATTCTCAATATTTGTGCCTTCATGACAAAATGCCATGCCATTTTTTGGACAAACATTACATACGTCGAGTTGTTCGTATCCGTTCTTATTTGCGAGTTTTTCCAACGTGATCACAGAGGTATGAGCATTTACTCCTACATGAATGACCAACTGTGAAATAATAAAACACTGTTAAAGAATAATAATTGCAATACAGGACATAATACCTTGGGTTTTAATTTTTGCCATAACAAAGGTATATTTTCTTCAACATATTTATACGCTACCGGAATCTCTTGTTTGACTATGGAAAACCCATTAATATTATCTGGCAAGCACGATACCGCTGCCCAGCTGGCGTTCGTATTATGCTCGCCAAAAGGTCCAAAACCAGTCACAAGGATGTTTTCTCCAACCATTGCCTGAGACATTGAGAAAAGGCAATAATTATTGTTAAGTATCCCTATAGGAAATACTCATAAGAAAAGATTTTTTTCTCTTCTGGTTATACCACAGCTTTAATCAACTATTAACATAAAACTGAATAGGAATTCTGGAATAAGAAAAACTATGGGAATTCAAATTTTACCAAAATAACATCAATATCAACTAATCAGAAAACAGCCACCAGTAACTGAACAACGGCCAAATAATAGAATTTGTTATTCAATTATTTAATCTTTGATCAGAAACCAAACGGTCCTTTTGTGTTTGTCCAAACCCCGAAATACATACCAGTCGATCTTTTCAATGATGTCAAATATGTTTCTTTTTCTATATCGATGAACATTTTTAAAGAATGCGTTTGTGCGAGATTCTCACTTCTCAGTTCTACTGACATTTTGAAGAAAAATTTTCAATATCCGACTGCTATGAAGTTTAGTTAAAGTAGTAATAAATTCAGTAGGTAACTTGCAAAAAAAGTTTGAAATAATTGACAAGTATAATATTCTACAATCAATAAATCAATAAAAAAAAATAGTTCGCTAAATAAACATGTTTGCGAAAACCCCCATAGTTTTCGAGATGCAGGGAGTCAAAGTTAAATCTTTATTTTTGATTTATCTGAATATAAATCCCATATTTCTAATAATTATGGAGGACTATAACTAGAAGACGAATCGACATACTATGAAAACTTTGAAGAAGACTCCCATGATGCTCTTCCGGTAAGCTTACTTCAGAGAATAAGAAATTGAGAGAATTTATATGCCACCAAAATTTGGTGGCTTTAAAAAATTGACTTTTTGTTAAGCACTATACACGGCCAAAGTCTACTTAATAAATCGTCAAAACTCCTTACTCCGCTTTGCAATTTCACTGGAAGCAGTAGCCTAGTTTATATCGATAACTCGTTTAGTTCGGTCCGATAGGACCAAGCTGGTGGGGATAGTACGGTAGGACCAATGATTGCTTCTTGCTCGTTTACACCGTCTTGCAACGCGTGAACTAAATGAGTACGCCCGCAATTCGACAAATGTCAAAAACAAGTCGAAATTA
The DNA here is from genome assembly GCA_958502075.1 of Orchestes rusci. Lineage (NCBI taxonomy): Eukaryota > Metazoa > Arthropoda > Insecta > Coleoptera > Curculionidae > Orchestes > Orchestes rusci. The sequence goes on from OY293306.1 coordinate 38,814,697, forward strand.
TTCATCAACACAATTCGTAACCAAAAAAAACATAAGTAAGTACGCTCAGATTGCCTTAGAAACTCAGAACCAACACAACTCACAATAATAACAATCAACATAACCTCATAATTTTGACACAGATCGATCCAAATTTAGTTCGGTACACTACTTGCTGGTGAGTACCGAACCAAGAGCGGACCAGCTTAGTCCGCAACTGTTTACACCATTCGAACCAAGTATTTGGTTCTGATATAGTTCGAATTTAGTACTTGGTCCGCGGACCAAGTTGTTGGTGTAAACTAGGCTAGAGAAACGGCGCCAACCGACCCTAACAACGCGTATAGTGGAGCGTGAAACCAACTTGATCGTATTTATATTTATTAATTTGAAAGACACCAAAAGTTTTTTAATGTTATAGTTTGATCATGAAATGAGATAATGTTGATCTACAACTGACTTGAATGTTACCACTACTCAACATAACCAAAGTTTACTAAGTAAACTTTGGCATAACATAAAAATTATTCTCGTCTCAAACACACAAAAAGTTTATTTTTCAAATAAAAGTTGGCTGTTTTCTTTCGCTTCTCTTGCAGACGACAATTTTGAAAATGCGCCTTGAACCTCTTTGGCTTAATTTTTTTGTAACCGACTTTACTGCAGGCACTTTACTTTACTTTATGGCGCTGTTTTTTCTTTCTTAGATTGTTATATTATTTCAATGTGTTGAAATGCCGTACACGAGATTTTTAAAAATAACCTATTTTTTTCTGCATGCAGAAGAAAAAAGGTTCATTCACGGTTACTATTGTTAGACAGTTGAAATGCTTTCATTAACGTGGACGTAAACGGGGAGATTGAGATTGACATCTAGGAAAGCGCACTTCGATTTTTCTCACCTTTTGCGTTTACGGACATACGTGACCTGCTTGCGTGTCTTCGCGTACTGTATGTTATCATAAGTCCGTGATGTCGTTATCTCTTGAGGTGCGTCCCTACTCGCAACAAAACACCGAACCGAACGCCGTCGCGAACCTCGTAGTGAGCACTGTCGCTCAACAAAGTATTAAATATCATGGCGTTTCAGCAGCGGTTGTGGTTTTTTTGGGGATATCGATCGCTACATTGTTGTTTGATGGTTGCGATGTGGAGAAACGAGAACGGGCAGATTGGAATTTGAATTTTCTCAGTGTCAGTTAGTTGGTTTATTGCGTCGTTGCAGTGCAGTAAATAGGTGATTCTAGCAAATATGTACATACTCTTTGATTCTAGTGTTTCGTATCCTATTTAAATGATGGAGTGGACTCTAGAGGCCATGATTGAAAATCCCAGAAATTCTGTCCCTCTTTTTGCCTAGTTCATTTGAGGGCGCTGTTGCTAGTAGCGCTTTTATTTATTCATTGTCATGGTAACGTTTATTGCTTGACAATAATTTGTCAAGATACTTTTATCAGATTTTCATCCATTTTTTCCAAATTTCCACTTCACATTCCACATGCAATGCATTCCCTAACAGGAAAAAGATGAGGTTGAATCGTCGCACTCGTCGCCCATGGTTTGTTCAATGATGACTGTTGTCAAAGAAGGATATGACGTCACTCAGTTACTCTATCAACTAATGCAATTAAACAAAAAAATATGAAAATTCTAGAAATTCCAGAATAATGTATAACAAGAAATAAATTCATGATATCTATTATCATCAAATAGTAAGAGTTTTGATGCAACCTAGCTAATAAAAATTCTTGCATTTTGATAGAGTATTCGTAACGTTGTTTGAATTATGTTACCTAGGTAACATTTTTGTTTGACATGGAATCGCTAACGACTCTTCGATATCTGGTGGTAACAATTGAAGCTGAATGACGATTTGAAACCTGGACCCATTGAACTCTATTCTACGTACCTGGAAAGGACCCGGTCGTTGTCTTCAACGGATCGTAAAGTGTGTCATTTCTCTCCATATATAACATATATATATATATACATATATTCAACGGATCGTAAAGTGTGTCATTTCTCTCCATATATAACCAATAGGTTAGAAAGAGAACAGGTATCCGTAACTATCGCTATCTCTCTCTACTCCATGCGTATGGTCCAATGAGTTAGAAAGAGATAGGGATCCGTAACAATCGCTATCTCTACTTGATTCACTCTCGATAATAAGCGGGTCCTTTCCAGGTACGTAGTATGGAGTTCAATGCCTGGACCGCACTTTTATGCATTTCGATTAGTCTCCCAGTTACAGTCCTCCATACTAATAATTTAACAAAAATCGGTATCCAGGGTATTTTTGACACAAGAAATCAAATTTCATATCATTATAACTCTATCTTATAGGTGGCGTCATCTACAAGTCTTTTCACTTTTTCAAATAGTCACTTTTTTGCACAACCCTGTGTCTTTGTTTTCAGCAAAAAAAATCTCTACCATCTTCCAAGAAAGCGTGTAATTTCTAAGTGAAAATGATGTTATAATCATTTTATTTTATTTATTCAATTATTTGAAGGCGCCAGTCGCCATCAACTAGCTACAAGACAAAGTCATAATAATATTAAATTTAAATTTCTTCTGTCAAAAATACCCTGGATTGACCTGGTTTTTGTTAAATTATCAGAATTACCATGGGATTTTTTCAAATAAAATAAAATAGAAATTTAACTTTGTCACCCCTGTACCTTGAAAATAAAGAGTTTTAGCAAACATGTTTATTGAGCAAACTATTTTTTTTTCGCTGTACTATACAGAGGGTTATTCACGCTATACGGATCCTGAAATTGTGCTATGGCATCTGTATTTTATTGCATTTTTGGATTCTCTGATCAAAACAAGAATAGGTTTGTAGTAAGGTTTATGGTACTGTGATATTTTTCGCTATAGAAAACACTTTTCAGTTTTAATGTATTTATTTAAATTCATTCTGTACACAACAATCACAAAATCACAGCTTATTTATGTTTTACGATTTGTAACTCGCAGCGATCAATAACTGAACTAAGCTCTTGTCTGAATGGCGGGCCTTTATATCCTCTTCCATCCTTCGATAGATGGCGAAAGTTCTTCAATATTCCATAAATTGCTCGAAGTCGCCGGGATATAGCTATATATTATCAAAGTCTATATATTCCAATATATAGAATTTGATATTATAGCATCAACGCGCGCGCGGTGCGGCGATTTGCACTTTTGAATGTAAAGCCATATTTTTATAATATGTGAACTATAATAGAATACTATACTTTTTCTATGACTATATAATAATAGATGTATTATACATCCACTTTCTATCGGTGAATGTAACTCGTTACTCATACCAGTGACTTTTTTTTATTACTCAATTGTTTTTAACCAATGAAAAGATCTAATTCTCATTACTCCACTGTTTTAGAGCCAATCAGAACATTCGACAAAATGTCAACCTTCAAATGCATCATTTTGAAACAGCCCATTTGACCGTCCATACTTGTTTTATAGTCATATTGTCACATTGTGTTATCCTTATTTATTTTCTCTATATGCATGGTGTTATCAATCTAACCTCACTTTAAGTAAACCAGTTCTCAAAAAGTGCCGTCCAAATGAAATTGAATATTTCAAAGCTCGCTTCAATTATTGGATAAGCATAGAAAAACTATAGTATCCTACTATATTCTATGATTATGCAATAATTGAAGCGAACTTTGAAATATTCAATTTTATTTGGAATTTGGACGACACTTGGTAGTTAGGAAGAATGGCGCTTCTACTAAGGCAATTTGCCAGCTCAATCTATATATATATATATATATATACATATATATATATATATATATGTAGTGCACGTCTAAGACGGCAGACGGGATCGTAGGTTGGGGAAGGGGGACCGGTTTTACATTCCTTGCAATGGGACCTAAATTTTAACGTGGGCTCCGAACCACGGTCATCGACCCCATCGGAGCACAGACTGATCTACCAGTGTGTACTGGAGAAACCGCCGCGCTCGCGGTGGAATCTACCGACTGGCGAGTGTGTATCTTTGTTCTTCGTTTCCTACGAGAATATCCGATTCACTCCGGCCTGGTTACCGGCGTGAATATAGAGAACAATTATACTTTTTGCACTCTGCCGTGTGGGTTCCGCTAAAATACCAGGCATTCGACTTTTTACGGTCTATTGCCATTGCTGGGGATCAAACCCAGCACCGGGCCGGTTCCCACTTACTGACCCAACGCTTTACACGTTGCGTGGACGGCACTTTTTGAGAACTAGTTTACTTAAAGTGAGGTTAGGATGTTAACACAATATGACAATGACTATAAAACAAGTAGGTATGGACAGTCAAATGAGCTGTTTCAAAATGATGTATTTGAAGCTTGATATTTTGTCGAATGTTCTGATTGGCTCTGAAACAGTGGAATAATGAGATTAAATCATTTTATTGGTTTAAAACAATTGAGTAATGGAAAGAAAGTCACTGCTATGAGCAACGAGTTACATCAACCAATAGAAAGTGGATGTATGATACATCTATTATTGAATAGTCATAGAAAAAATATTCCTATTATATTATCGCTCATCGTCCGTAGCCGACTTTAAGAATAGGGAGGATTGCTTTATCGTAAGGAATTTCTTCTCTATGACGTTAAAGAATACAGTGCGTTTTTTTTAAGACGGAACATAGGGATTCTCATGTTAAATTTTCAGTCCCGTGTTAGCAGTACTTCTATCCAAAGTACACGGCTAAAACTTGGCGCAGATAAACTTTGGTGCCTAGAGATTATGTTTTTTCATCAATTAACACAGAATAAATTGAAAGTCAGATTAAAAAAATGCTTTTATCCATTGGAAAGTAATACTTTTTTACTAGCCTTGTATATGCCACTGTCAACCAATAACTTCATTGTCAAATTGTAATTTCATTTATTTCTAACAGTATAATACGATAATGAAAATCAAACATTATTTTTCAGATCAACTAAAATTTTTCAGTATCCTTGATGGTCATAAAAATAAAAAAATACATTTTTGGTTAAACAAATTGACAATCAGGTTAGACACGTCAGAAAATTAGTTGTCACCGTCATATACAAGGCATGTTAAAAGTATATCTGATAAATGAAAGCATCTTTTTCCAAGTTATTCTGGCGTAATTCATGAACTTACTTGATCTCGAAGCACCAAAGATCATCTACGGCAAGTTTCAGCTGTGTACTACCATTGTACTACTTATAGAAGTACTTACTGCTAACATGGGATTGAAAATTTAACATGGGAATCCCAATGTTCCGTCTTAAAAAAACGCACTGTATACGCGCTCTGATCTAACTTTTATGTCTTAAATACTCAAGGAGTATTTGACATCGCTTCACTTTAGATAGCAAACTATTTTTTTTAATGTAGTATACAGACTAGACGGTTATTTACGCTATACGGATCGTAAAACTGTGACTAATACGTTACTTCCAAGAAGTTTGACAGGGTGTCTCAAAGGCCTTCAAAGTATCAAACTTGTGTTTGTTTTTAATGCCACCTCTGTATTTTATCGCATTCTTGGATTCTCTGATCAAAATAAGAATAGGTTGTGGTAAGGTTTATGGTACACTAACTTGCACAAAAAAAGCGTACATTGGAATGATGAATTGCTTTGGTTTGAGCAGTGTATGAAGGTGACAGACAAGTGAACGTCAAGGTTTGTCAGTTGCAATAATAATCCACTTTTGTGAGAACACAAATTCTTACACGCTTCAGTGAAGACCTATGGTCGTTGAGAAGAACTAAAAATAACTGAATGACTAAGGGTTGTAATAAACTGAACAGTATATTTAATTCATTATGTACAGTATAATATCACAAGCAGTCAGTATAATATTGTAAAAGACTCAGTATTTCTGTTAAAAATGATAAGTAAAAATGGAATTTTTGAGCAGTAAAAGTACTATTTGGCCTGTATTTCTATGTTCACTATTGTGATTCTAATGGTCAGTAAAAATTTATGAAATGTCAGTATGACTTAGCTGGTAATAATTCCACAGATGAACAGTAAGAAATAATAAATGGCCAGTATGCGATAGTCAGTAATAATTTTAACTAACTCAAACTAACCCAAACTTGATCCACATAAAACCAATACACAACACGTCAATTATAATAATATAATATAATAATAATTGTAATGTTAACCTAGTGCTAACCAACGAGCCGTTGCATATTTTTCATCAATTTCTATTACCAACACAAACTAACCCTAACTAACCCAAACTAGATCCGCCTCCCAAAGGAAACTATCTGACTACTTCATCATGACATAAAGGCAGAGTGTTTTCTCTTTACTAAGTTGTGTTTTGTTCCGTTGTAAAAAGGTTTGTATTTATACGAAATAAAATATATGACCAACCATTCATTATTTTACTGTCGCTTTATTAATTTTATGGACTGTCCATTATTTTCACCAGGCATTTACTAATTTATCTGATCGTTTTTTTATGATACGGCTGTTGATTATTTATATCCACCATTGATTATTTTTACTGACCACTTCTTCATGTTACTGACCCTTCATTATTTTTACTGACCATTTCTTTATATTACTAACCGTTAATTATTTCAACCGACCATTTATTATTATACTGACCATTTATTATTTTTACTGACCACTTGTTTATGTTACTGACCCTTCATTATTTCAACCGACATTATCATACTGACCAAGGAAAATAAAATAATGCCAAAGAGTACTGTCCATAAAATTGAAATACTGACCATTTAATTTGTTGCCAATGACTAAATAGCGAGATCCACATCCGATGAAGAATGTGTGGGTCACCATTGGTAAAAATTATTTATCAAATAAACTGGAGGCCTCAGCTCAGAATCAGGCAGAACTATTAGATGCCATTCTTAATGCGTGGAATGAGCTTGCCAATGACGTCTATATTGTCAAGATTTATCAAATTCCATGGTTTGACGACTACAAGAAGTTTTGGCTAGAAATGGTTCTGCTACCGGATTTCAAGGAAAATAATCTACATCTTTCTTAGCGAACTGAGTGAATGAATCCAAAGTCGTACCCACAATAAATCGTTTTCATTGGAGAAAAAAAAAAGCTGAAGTACTGCATGGTATGTAAATATTTTGACAGCCTTTTACACTGCTCAAAACACAAACAAAATTTCACTGTCTGTGTACGCATTTTTTGTGCAAGTTAGTGTACCTAAACCTCAAGGTTTTTGGAATAATTTGAATTTGGTGAAAATCTGATCTAACTTTCATGTCTCAAATATTCTAGGAGTATTCACGTTATGTACGCGAAATTTTCGGTTGAGTGTTAAAATAGATCATGTTTTATATCCTGATCTGAATAATAAACTTGAGATCTCCATACAGGGTGTCCAAAAATTAAAACTAATCAAATTAAAACTTTCAATGGTTAAAAAGAGTGTTCGATAAAAAAAGGGATCAAGTCACCTATGGTTTGCAATTGTTTCGACCTACGTTCATGACAGAAAAAGTAATCCAGAGGTGACTTGATCCCTTTTTATTGAACACTCGTCATATTATACATAATATGTAGAATAAATATTCATAATAGATATTATTATTTCAATGTATTATATTGATTATTATAATATACAGTGCGACCGTAAAAGTTGGAGTGAATTCATTTAAAATTCAGGAGTTAGTTTTGTGGGAAAACGCTCGGACACGTCGATTTATATTTTTGACTGCGGATTTGTTGATGATAATTTTATGTGTACAGGGTGGACTAAAATGAATTACGACCAACTTCATTTTTTCAAATAGAAACCCCGTTTTTATAATTTAATTTTCGAATTCTACATCAAATTCCATGTCTTTGACCTAGCACCCACAGTAATCGAAAAAATGAACTTATTAAAAATTTTAAATGAACTTATTCCAACCTTGACGGTCGCACTGTATATTAAATTCATCTACTTATTAAGTACATTAATTCAAATGGAACTTCATATTTTTTACCTTATCAGAAAATGTATTTTTTCGATTGGTATTAAGGTGTCCTTTACCTAAGTCCTCGCGTTTATACCGTTTTTAAATTGGTGTTCTCTTAAAAGAAATACTGATGGTATCTTTCTATCTAGTTGCTTATAGATTTTTGAAATGTGAAATAAATGGAAATAAACAGACGCAACATTTATTAAAAACTGTTTTATCATAAAAGACAAGGTGAAATTCTTGGAAGAAGTAAAAAACATAATTCATTATTGTCATTTCTGAGTTGCCTAGGTAACTGGATAACAAGATAAATAAGAACTTTCATAAACAACAAATAGTGCATAAAACATTTATTAGGCGTTTTCTGGAAAAACGCGAAGATTTAGATATGGGACACCCTAAAATACATTTGCCGATAGAGTAAAAAATATGAGGTTCCATTTAAATCAGTCAACCTATAGCCACTCAAAGATTTCACTTGATTAGTCTTCATTTTTAAACACCCTCTATAAGATAACAAGTTCATGCGGAGATTGCATGGGGTATAAAATATGATCTATTGTAACACTTTACCTGAGATTTCACTCACATACCTCATACCTTACGTACTCCGCAAGTACTTGAAACATAAATGCTATATTAGATATTATCACAAAATTCAAATTATTTAAAAAACCTCAAGGTTAAGGTATTATTAACCTTATCAAAAACTTAACGCAACTTTGATATTTTTAAGGCTTCTGAGACACCCTGTACAATATATAGAATAATTTTAAAAAGTAACCGTAACATACAGGGTGTCCCAGATCAACTGGTCACTCTTCATACAGCCAATAGAGGAACCATGAATAAAAATAAAAAGTTTGAGATGAGGAACCCATGGCCGGAAGTGCCCCGTTTCCTAGATACAGGGTGTACAAGTTTTTCAAAAAAAAATAAATATCTGAATTTATTTTGAAAACCGCTCAACCGAGAAATTTCCAGGGTTCAAATACTAAATGGTATTGCATGTTTCTGGATATTTGAAAAAAAAAACCTCCTCCAGGGCCGGAGTTAAAGAGCATGTGTGTACAATTTTAAAAAAAAATAAACGGTTTTAGTAGTGACAAGTTGATCTGGGACACCCTGAATACCACAACATATACCCCAAAAGTCAAACATCTTCAAAGTCACGTTTTTTAGCCACAATAGTACGATCCGTATAGCGTGAATAACCCGGGCCTGTATACTGTTCAAATATTTCAACCTAATTTAGGTAGCAGAAAAGTGAGCGATCGTAGACAGAATCTTAAAAAAAAAGAAGAACGAAGAATAAGAGAGTTTATTCTATTCCTGGAGAACTGAAGAAAACAAATTTTGATGAAAATAAGATGCCCATGAAAAGGGACTTTCGGGATGTATTACTTTGGCTTGAGACAACCGTGAAATATTCAATGTAGGCTTCCTTAAGAATTTTTTCAGACTTCCCAAGTAACACAAATATGTTTATAAGTATTCTATAGACCGTTATATAACAGTTTCGTAAAACATTTTGCTTGTAAAAATATTTTTATAATCATTTCATAGTCATTAATAACACACTTATAAACACGAAAAAGGACCACTTTATAAAATATTTTTGTCGTATTAAAATGTTTATAGGGGTTCTAGGTAACAACTATAAAGCTACTTTACTACTGCTATAGAGCTCTTATAAGAGTGAAGTTGTTCCAAGTTACACATTTATAAAACAGTTATAAATATATTTTGTTGTTGATATATTCGCGGCATTTACACTGCAATTTTGTGTATGTTCAGAGCAGAATAAATCAGAATTGTTGTAAAAGAATACCAACTGTGAATGACGAAAAATTAATGGAGTCTATCCTACTATTAGACAAGTAGCATATTGCAAAATATTGAAAATTCACGCATGATAATATGTTGATTTGACTTGCGAATTTGATTTTACTGTTAATATATGGGTACATTATGAACTAAATTTTCATGCGCCTGCATTTTGAGGCAATTCAAGACTTTTTATCCTGATATTTTAAATTTCATAACCTCAAGATCTTAATTTCAAACAAAAACTACTCTATTAAATAATAATTGTCTGATATATTTTTTTGTTTTTCTTATAATGACGTTCTTATTATCGTATTTCCTTAATAAATATTTGGTTTTTTTCCCAAACCTAAAAAATGACCGACAAAGTTCGCCTACCAAATATGGCGAACTCTTATAACTGTGCTTGTTGCGACAAATTTGTTATATAGGTATTGGACAATTTGCATACATTTTCAAATGACTTAAAATCTTATATACGTATTCTAGACATTATTTGAAAGTCACCAGCGAAGACATTTTTCCAAAATACCCAAAAATATACTAAATGAATGGAAAAGAAGACGCGAATTTCACTGTATGATCGCAAGCGGGGTGGGGATCTTTAGGCAAGACATATTTCAAGACAATGTTGCTATTTCGTGCCCATTTTTATTTTATTTGTTTTATAGTGCTGTTTTGTACGATCGAAATCAAGTATTCTATAACACATTTCTATAAGATATTCTCGTAAGCCAATTCAGATTTAAATACGTTTGCAACTTAACGATAAAATAATAAATCTCTAATAAAAATATTTTGTAACGATCTCATAAAGTTCTCTATAAAACCTTAATAAACCAATTATACAACAAATTAGACTTGAGAGTGATTTCTCTTATAAAATTGGTGCTATAATATGCTATAAGAATTCAATTTCTTTTGTTTTGTAAAAGGCTTATTAAATGGTCTTCTAGAGAGCTATATTACATGATTATAACACTTTTTTGTCTCTGAGAGTATTTTGTGCCAACTACCGCCACTAAATGATACAATTGTTATTGAAGTACCCTAATAAATCAGTTATTTAGCATTTTAGTTTGATAAGGCACAATCTGTGTTAGTTGGGTTTATTATTTAACTCGATTTATGCACGGTACCGCAGACAGAAGTTATTTAAAGAACGATCTGACTGGACTATAAGCTTTCTCAAAAATAATAATTAGATAAGTTTGATACAACGCGGCAACTCTGTTTTGCACTTGCCAAGTGTCAAAAAGCTTGACACTCTTGACAGTAATCCAGCAATAAGAAATAAAAAATTAAAGATTGTTGAATGTTGATACGTATTGTATTGATATTTTTCAAAAATGTATTGATGTTGAGATCATGAGCATGAGATCTATTATTATAGTACTGTAGTCAGAATGCAATGCATACACATAAACATTAGGCAAGCAACATTTATTCTTCTTAGCTTTTTGGCTCATAATATACAAACAGGTAAATAAAAAGCATTCCTTGTCTTGTATTTGACTATAAAACCTGCTATAAAACTAATCTTTCCATTTCAGCTGATAACGCAATAAAATCAATAAGTCAGGAGACTAAAAAAAATACTTCCAATGAGGTTAAAGAACCAAGCATTCATGTAAGTTTAATCGACTATTCATAATCCAATGTGCTTGTCTAATTTTCGATGCTGGATGAAATACCAGAGTTCAGTGAATACAAATTTAGATTTGATTTGGATTTGAGAAGATTCTTAAGTATAGGTACCTACTTACGCTTAATGTCACTTGTTCGGTTAATCGGTTGACAAACACTGATTTATCACAACTTCAATGAGGACGTCCCTGAGGTTTGTTTGGATATCTAATTATTTGTGTAAAGTTTAGTTTTGCTACGTTTTATCCTCGGTTTTATCGTTCATCAACTGTACAAAATTCGCGTAGTAATGTCAACCTCAAGGTCAACCCACCACAAGCACAAGCGAAAAGCTGTGGTAGTAGGTAGTAGGTGATCTCAGTTTGATACGCCGATAACATCAGCAGGCGTAAATTGGCAAATTCACCTTTTTTTCCAAAATAAAATCTATTTTTAGTTTTCACATTAAACACACATTTTTGAGTGATGTACCCTTTTCGGGATCCTTTTTGTTAGGTAAAGAGTGTCCAATAAAAAATACGATCAAGTCACCTATGGACTGCAATTGTTTCAAAAAACGTATTTCTTTTCTAACATCGCAAGTATGACATGACATCCACTTTCTAACCGTCACAGATGCCATGATGCCAAACCATACAAACTAGCCACAGACGACACAAAAATGAACAGGCCGCTTCTTTAGGCATGCGCATTGAAATGATATTTCGGTCATTTCGGTGTTTATTTTTCAAGATTTGAATTTGTGATTTCTGGCGAACAGTTTATTTTCCATTGATTATTGGCTAAAAGTATTATATTGTTTATATAGATTTATATTTTTCGTATTTAGAGACTTCTGTTAGTTCTGTTTGTGTTGAACAGAGTTAAACTAAAACCTGTTTGTTTCAGGTGAAGGTCGCGAAGTGGGCCATTTTAAAAATTTTAATTTGAGCCCGAACAATTATAACATGCATAATTTTTGTATGTAATGCCCTAATTTAAATGTTCTTGAGTAAAAGGAGATCGGTATTATGCCATTGATACACTCGTTGATACATAGGTATTGATTTTTTTTTAAATTAAATCAAAATAGGTATACATAATTTCATTGACTATAAAAAAAAAATTCGACTTTTAATTCAAAATAGGGTGCAAAGTGTGAAAATGTCAAAATTATTTCTGAAGAAAAACAAGCCAATTAAATTTGTCATAAGTTTATTTTTAATTACATTATAAAAAATAACAATATTTCAAGACTGTTAATAAGAAAATATATAAGTATATACAAATAAAATATACATGCTAAACTAAAGAGTCTGGAACAAAACTTTAAATTAACAACAAATAACAAAAAAAAATTAATAAATTAGGTATAATAATTTAAATTCTAACGCTGACATCTTATTACACTAATACTTTTTCACAACATTATTAGCTATAATACTAGTTACAAGTTACATATTACCTACTATGCCTACATAGCTATTATGAATGGTTCGATTGACTTTATCAGTTCTAAAAATAATTGAAATGGTTGTTGACGTTAAATAGGATGTTTTTAAATTAATTCTCTTACTTTTGAACGCTTATTGGAAGGAAAATACCTATTCCTGTTTATCCATTTTCCTCTTTTTCGAGGCTGTACATCTTTTCTCATCTATTTGTTTCTTTGTCAACTGTAACTGGTTGATAACAATATTAAACTCTTCATCATCAAGATCTTCTGCCCAATTTAAATGATACTTGAGCTGAATATTTCTCTTGTCGCGGTCCTGGGTGGGCATATAATGTATTGCAGGAAGGAAAGAAGTTGAAGTACTCTGAGCAAGTTTATTTAGAAATAACTGGCAAAGCGCTTTCGGCTAATACGCCATCTTCAGTGCCCCAACTGAAAGTGAGACATGGGTAGAGAATTTTTCTTAAACATACACCTAAGTTTATACAATGAAAGACAAGAAAAAAAAAAAACCCTAAATACTCACTAGTCAGTGTAATGTGCAGGTGATGTTTAACATCAAGATTATGAATAGCTTCTGAGCCCCTTTTTCAAAGGTGTTTGTCGGTCAGACATAATGGTCCGTTATGGTTCAAAAATTAGTTTTATTGGTATGGTCAATTGATCCAAGGCGGGTACAGGTTTTAAAAAACATTAAACAAAGCACGTACAAGACATCACAACACTTTAAAATTTGATGACTAGTCTAAACTACGTATTTTTTATTTTATATAAACTTGAATTGACCATGAGAGGTGAGAATGTACTGAACCAGCGAGATGAATTTTGCAAATCATGAAATAAAGTTAGGTTAATTAACAAAAAGGAGTAGACTGCAACGGTGAATTGACAAACACCGTGTCAGGCAAACCAGTGTCAGGCAGGTGGTGATGTAATGGTGAATTAGTTAAATTTCAACAGAAGGACGTTAAAGTTAAAGAAAAAGCGTTTGATTTAAATTTAAGTTTGTATTTTTTAATTATGTATCTCCTATGAAGAGGAGTGTAAGGTCTGTTAAGGTTTACCCTGAATATTCAGGCAAGATGGGTTCGATTTCAATTCGTTCGTAATGTAAATATCCTCTAGAAAATCTAGACGATTGTAATTCTTAGATGACACTTGATGGAGAATCCTTGAATTGGAGCCAGGACTAAAATTATGATTACTCAACTTGATGTGTTTCTCCGAAAGCAGAGTTAGGTCTTTTCAAATGTTCCGAAATTCTGGTTTTTAGCCATTGTTGAGCCATTGCTTCCAACAATGGCTATGACCCTGGCATTATAGACCTCTATCATTAACAAAATCTCTTTAATAAACTTAGATTAGCTACTTACCCTAATACAGATCAAAATCCCAGATACATTTCTTTCCCCTTCATCAACCCTTTTCTTGATAAAAAATTTCCAAAATCTTCCTTAAATACAATGAAAACTTAAAATGCTCTTTCAAGACTTCGGGTAGTATGGGTTCGATGTTGATTAACTCTAAAGATAAATTTGATGTATTGTCTAAGAGTGGCAGTCTACAAATTGGAATGTGACTCTTGTAGTTGTTCATACATTGGACGCACTTGTAGACCCCTAAAAACCAGAATTTCGGAACATTTGAAAAGACCTAACTCTGCTTTCGGAGAACACATCAAGTTGAGTAATCATAATTTTAGTCCTGGCTCCAATTCAAGGATTCTCCATCAAGTGTCATCTAAGAATTACAATCGTCTAGATTTTCTAGAGGATATTTACATTACGAACGAATTGAAATCGAACCCATCTTGCCTGAATATTCAGGTAAACCTTAACAGACCTTACACTCCTCTTCATAGGAGATTACATAATTAAAAAATACAAACTTAAATTTAAATCAAACGCTTTTCTTTAACTTTAACGTCTTCTGTTGAAATTTAACTGATTCACCATTACATCACCACCTGCCTGACACTGGTTTGCCTGACACGGTGTTTGTCAATTCACCGTTGCAGTCTACTCCTTTTTGTTAATTAACCTAACTTTATTTCATGATTTGCAAAATTCATCTCGCTGGTCAGGGTTGCTCTTTTTAGCACAATCGTACTAGATTTGGCACAATTCAGCAGTTTTTAGTACGTCAGTACCCCAGGCTCATTTTTAGTACAATATTGATCAAAATAAAGGGCCTCTCCAAAAAAGATATCTGTCAATAATTATTATTCATAATTTAATGGCCGATTGCACCGACCTATTTTGAGGATACTTAACGCTAAGGGACTCTTAACTTGACATATTTGCATGCAAAAGTGTCAAGTTAAGGGTTCCTTAGCGTTAAGTATCCGGCCATAAGTTACTGTTTCCAGAAATCGCATCCAATGTTCAATGAATACGCGCCTCAAATGAATGTCAATTCTGTCAGTGTCTAAGTTGTATATAGGCATAGGCGCTTTCGAAAACAGGGATATGATCCGATCATGGAGGTAGAAAGGGGCCGATAAACGGATAAACCCCATCAGCTGAACCAGACAAGAAAAAATTAAATCCGATCAGCTGATCTGGTGATCAGGTTCATAGGATAGCTGATCACTGTACCTACTGTTTCGACTGCGCCTTCTGTGCGTTTGTTATTGCTACAGTGACTAAATACAAGAGTCACTGTAGTTATTGCCATTAGCCTAGTTTACACCGACAGCTTGGTCCGCGGACCAACTACTAAATTGGAACTATATCAGAACCAAATATTTGGTTCGAATGGTGTAAACAGTTGCGGACTAAGCTGGTCCGCTCTTGGTTCGGTATTCGCCAGCAGGTGTACCGAACTAAATTTGGTCCGGATTTGGTGCGATCTCAATCAAAATTATGGGGTTATGTTGTCTGTTGATGTGTTGTGATTTTGTTGGTTCTATTTCTAAGGCAATCTGAGCGTACTTACGTATGTTTTTTTTTGGTTACGAATTGTGTTGATAAGAAATGGTTTCGACTGGTTTTTGACATTTGACGAATTGCGCGCGTGCTCATTTAGTTCACGCGTTGCAAGACGGTGTGAACGGGCGAGAAGCAAGCATTGGTCCTACCGTACTATCCCCACCCACTTGGTCCTATCGGACCGAACTAAACGAATTATCGGTGTAAACTAGGCTATTGTTTATAGTTATAATTTCAAGATGTGGATGTGAATATTGCCATGATAATATAAAATTTATATTATCATGGCAATATATTACGAATATTCAATATTTGTAATGGAGAGGTATTGTTCATTGAAATGGAATTGTTAACACCTACTGTAGGTATATTTCATCATATGCTGAATCCTGAATCCCTCGCTAAGTCCTCAAACATACATTCTTGAGACCACCCTGACCACCGTCTCATTTTGATTACATTTCCTAATCAAATCGTCTTTTTGTAATACAAGATGAATAATTCAATAATTATTAGGAAACTTATCTTCCTTCATTTTAGATATTTCCATATTATTCTTAGAAAATATTTCAAGATAGTCGTTCTATGATGTCACCATCCCGTTTAGTACAATGATAGACATTTTAGTACAATTTTACATGAAACTTCAGTACAGTTTACTTTTGTCAAAGAGCAACCCTGTCGCTGGTTCAGTACATTCTCACCTCTCATGGTCAATTCAAGTTTATATAAAATAAAAAATGCGTAGTTTAGACTAGTCATCAAATTTTAAAGTGTTGTGATGTCTTGTACGTGCTTTGTTTAATGTTTTTTAAAACCTGTACCCGCCTTTGATCAATTGACCATGATACCAATAAAACTAATTTTTGAACCATAACGGACCATTATGTCTGACCGACAAACACCTTTGAAAAAGGGGCTCAGAAGCTATTCATAATCTTGATGTTAAATATCACCTGCACATTACACTGACTAGTGAGTATTTAGGGTTTTTTTTTTTTTCTTGTCTTTCATTGTATAAACTTAGGTGTATGTTTAAGAAAAATTCTCTACACATGTCTCACTTTCAGTTGGGGCACTGAAGATGGCGTATTAGCCGAAAGCGCTTTGCCAGTTATTTCTAAATAAACTTGCTCAGAGTACTTCAACTTCTTTCCTTCCTGCTATTCTGAGATGAGCAACACAGCCATTCCTTCATATTTATATAATGTATTGTTTTGACTCCACTACTCTACTTATTTTGTGGAATCGTATTTTATGTTGATTGAGTAATTTGATAGTCTTGAAAGTTTTATCTCCACACAAAGTACATGGCACTGCTGTGGATGTAGAAGGTAAAGGATCTGGCTGTGGCTGGTGCATGATTTTCTCAAGAATCTAATCTATGATCCACTATTATTATTCATTCAATCTATCATTGAACAAAATATACTTATACCTATTATTGTTGTGATAAACAGGTTTTCGTTTAACTTTGTTCAACACACACAGAACTAACAGAAGTCTCTAAATACGAAAAATATAAATCTATATAAACAATATAATACTTTTAGCCAATAATCAATGGAAAATAAACTGTTCGCCAGAAATCACAAATTCAAATCTTGAAAAATAAACACCGAAATGACCGAAATATCATTTCAATGCGCATGCCTAAAGAAGCGGCCTGTTCATTTTTGTGTCGCCGCCTACTAGCCACGACCTACGTTCATGACAGAAAAAGAAATCCAGAGGTGACTTGATCGTATTTTTTATTGAACACTCGTTAGTTGAGGGTCTGGTAAAGTTGACGACCAACGGAATTTCGCAATCTTTTCTTTAGTGGAAAGCTCTATTGGCAAGTCTATTGGTATAGAACAGAGGGTCAACTGCGGAAAGAGAGATAAAAAGCTGAAAACTTATATAAACCATTATTTTGACATTCTAAAGATTGTCTCAAAAGTCTCATTAAATCTCGTGTCGGCGTCTATAGATATTCAAGGTCAAAGGTCACAAAAATCAGTTTTTCGTCAATATCTCGCTTGTTATGATTTTAATCCTTTTTGCAATATAATAGAAATTGTAAAGCATAAAATTCTCTATAAATTTTATTCGAAACTTTTCTATTTGGCTAACCGTTTTTGGGATAGACCCTTGGATAGACCCCGTGGAGTCATCCATACATACAGGCTGGGGCACGAAAAAGTTCCCACCCAGGATTTCCCAGGTGTTAGGAGATTTATCAAAAATAGCTTGGACACGACAATTTTTGTTTTTTGAGGGACACTTTTTTTGACATTTTCACCCCCCACCTGTCAAACCCCAAGTGGGGGTGCCAGCTACCCCCAGAATTTCAAATGGAAAGGGGGGTCGCGTGATACATTATTTTGAAGGCCCTTTGATCCTGATCACAACTACCGAGTTTCAAGCCTCCGCTGTCATTCCTGTTGATATGACAGCTTTTAAAAAAAAAATCAAAATTATTTTGTATTCAATAAATAATTACCCTCAAGAGATCACTTTTCCAAACTAAGGGGATATGGTGAGGGTCAGAAGATCTTCGAAATAAGCTATTACTCAATCCTTTCGACGAGGATTCATTTCACCCATTTTTTTTTTTTTGTGAAACCCCGTGGTCTATCTCAAAAACGGTATAGAGAAAAGTTTAGTACAAAATTTTTAGAGAATTTTGTGCTTCACAATTTTTATGAAAGATACAAATAGGATTAAAACCATACCAGGCGAGATATTGATGAAAAACTGATTTTTGTGACCTTTGTCTTTGAATATCTCAAGACGCCGACACTAGATTTTATGACTCTTTTGAGGCAACCTCGAAAATGTCAAAATAATGGTTTTTATACAAGTTCACAGTTCACGTTTTGTTTTGAAAAAAACATGTTTTATTTAGAAAAAAGATTTTTTTTGGAAATGTTATTTTTTTTTCAGAATCATGGTTTTTCCTTAAATGCCCCTTAAAAGGCAAATTCAAGGACAAATTTCATAAGTAGCTACCATGCAAACATCATCGTACGTTATTTATTTAAATAAAACCTCGAATAAAACTTAATTTAGGTACTTACTGGCACCTTACCGGATAATAATTTCAGATTATGACTGTCAACAGTATTGAAGCGAACCGTTACTAAACAATCCTGATTTTACAAGATTTCTTCAAAACTGGGTACCCAATTTTTGCCAAGTTTAAAATTGTATAGCTATACCTACTATCATTTGTTCAATTATTGAAGTTCAGGCAACGAAGATCAAAAAATGCCGGAAAGAGGAAAAAAATGGTGTATTTGCGGATTTTGGTATAAGTGTAGGTTGAGGTGTCCTGAACAACATACTGAAAGTCCTGATCGGTGGGGGTGAGCCTCGGGGTGAGCTAAAGTTGGGGGAGGTCTCTGTTGGTGATTTTTCTACGTTTCTCTTGAATAACTTGAAAACGAGACCAACCAGCGAAAAAATACTAGAGTACTAAATTATTCTTTGTATAATTTCCTACAAAAAAGGTTGTCTGTATTTTTTCGCTAGAAGAAGAAAATAAACTGGAGAAAATGGATTAAATGGTTGAAAAATCAGATTTTGATGTTATGAAAATATAATTTGAGTTTTGACTTCTTCCTCCGACGTGCCACCGATGCACTTCCACTCAGTCATTGGCCCCACTCCTCATTGTGTCAGGTGGTCCACTAGGAGTCTTCGTATACCTCCATTCATCGAGGCCTAAGCTATACACTCAACCTTTCCAGTTTGGTACGCCATTGATTGAAATTTCGAAATTTTTAGCTCATATTCCGATTCTGTTTTGAAAATTCATGCGATATATGAAATCTCATAATTTTTGTATGAACGGGTTCGGAAATATTGAGGAAGAAAAGTCTCTGGGGTGCTCTATCTAGGGGCGTAGCCATAGTATAATAAACAAGTAGCGACAGCTCCATATACCTAAACGTGGTCAAATCTCGTTCTGTCCATAGAATAATGTTTAAAGGGGAATAGAACGGACTCTTCCATATTGACAATTGGAGCAACAAACTGCGCCCCCCCAGCAGCATGGTGAAAAAGATTTCGTTCGTATTTTGACCGGAAGATGGAGCTAGTAGTTCATGTGACGTCACAAGACTTAGCAAGTTCGATAATTAATTTTCATTTTATGAGAGAAGTCTGCGAATTTTGTATTTTTTTTTTCATTCTAACTCGAACTAGCTTAAAATGCCATTAATAATCATCTATTGGCATTTTGTGTAGAGTTCTAGTTGGCATGAAAGAAAAATTTCAAAAATCGCAGATTTTATTCATAATTAATTGACTTGTTAATTGATGAACTGGCCAAATGAAAGTTCATAAAACCATTCATTCTTTTTTTACTTCGGAAATTTCTCTCGAGAAATAATATCAATCCAGCCAATTGTCATGGAAAACGAATACACAGAGTAAGGGAAAATGAATCTTCGATCATCACTGTTTTCAAGTTTTTATTCGATTATTTATCTTATTTTCTACAAGTACTTTGGTTTCAATATGTGCCGCCAACTCTTTTGATACATTTTCTGCGGAATTCTGAAATAAGTAAAATCGGAAATTTCATCATCTTCTGGAAATCCCTGTGAAAGAGATTAATTGATGCTTAAATAAATACATCTCGAGTAGAATCATGTGATCCTTTGAGGAGTAAGACAAATTTCTGAGCTATCATCCTCATAATTAGCCCCATATGTCAAATTTTCAACCAAGAGGCTCTTCAAGTAGTTGGTGAAAGCATTTTGGGAGAGATTGACATTCCTTGCACCTGTTTGCATGATTTTTCGATAGAAAAGTTATGGACCCCTCATTTTCGAAAGTGTGATCACTAGGTGAACCATATTGGTTTTGTACAGCACGTTCACTCGATGATAACTTCGCCTGAATCGAAAATAGGGCCCCTGAGGTATCCTGATTGAAAGTTTGGAGCATAATATTATGGTTAAATCCCAAAGACAGCATCATGCTTCATAAATCTCTTATATTTTCAATTATTGTTTTGATCAACATTTTTTTGCTAAGCGGAATACATTTTTTGTTTCTTTTCTTTTTTTCACAAAAAAATATGATCCTAATTTTATAACTGCCTCACCAGAATTTTGAGTGATGATGATTTTTTGACCTCAGTCCTGAAATTGGTTCCTGGAGAAGTCTTTAATGATCTTCCATTCAAGCTATCGAATAAAAATAAATGATTAACAGCTATATGCACCGTACGTTAGCTTAGCCAATCTCGATTAATTTTCAAAGTTAGATTAAGCGGTGTTTTGTATGCACCGAAGAATTCGCTGCAAGGATCGTTAATCCCTGGTTAGACTTTTGACAACGTCACAAAATAACCTAGAAAAACATATCAATAACAATTTTGGAATTTATGTTGAGTGATTTGTTTTGAGTTTTGCTATTTGCTTGCAAGTTCCAATGAAAAATTAGCAACTATATGGATCAGTAACATCCGCAAGCCTTATATGACGTTTAGCAAACATTAGCCAAGGGGTTTTTCTTGTAAATTCAATAATATTTGGTGTAGGTATCAACTTTTATTCTTGAATCATTCCTATATTTGCTTTTCCTCTTTTTTTGGGCTTAGATTTCATGATAGTGAGTGTTTATTATAAACAGTATACCAAGTCTAATAGGTACAGCAAGAATAACAATCCCATCAACCTGATGATAAATAAAAACATCACTTTTTACAACACAAGAAAATATATTTTAGTAGAAACAAGTGGTTGATTAAATGATTTTCTAAGGAATGCCCCAAGGAATGCCCATTGATAAATTGACAATATTGTATAATTCTCAAACTCATTATCTACTTTGAAATTATTGCAAATATGTACAACTCGATGTACAAACTTTGGAAAACGCATCGTTTGATAACTCAAGGAAACAGGAAAAACAAATATAATTAAAATAATTTCTTATATAGTTAATAAAAAAAACACAAACCTTCTTCTATTGGGATATCTGTTATAAACTGGGACTTGGAAGTCAAGAAAATTGAATGAAAAAATCTCATTTGGGAAAATAAATAAAATGTGATGAGACCATCAGTTTCAAAGGTTTTTATTTTAGTTTATCTTGTAGAGATGATTAGTATCTAAAGCATGAATAAACAAGTAAATCAACAAGTCTATTTGTTTAAAGGAGTCTGGGTTTACCCATAAACTTGAAATTTTGAATTGAATTAGAATAAGACAAACATTTGAGATAGGTAGCCATTAGATACCTCTAGAGGATATAGATAGGAAGTTACCTACTTTCAACACCAATCCAAATTGAGTCGATCGATTGAACGATAAAAAATCATATGCGGTAGATATCCGAGTGTGATAGGTACACTGTTTTTTTTTGTACCTACCCACAAAAATGGGTACCTATTCAATTCAATATTCTATTGAGCAATTCGCATTGTTAAGAGTGTATTGTGGAGCAATAAATATTGCTTGATATTGAGATCTATTTGGATAGTACTCATTGACTACCTATTGGAATTGGAAAAGAATCCTACTCCAGTCGATGATTTTTAAAAAATCTAAATAATCCTCCGTTGATATTTCACTCTCATAGTTTTGTCTTTAGTCGCAAAACCTCAAAATTTGTACGAAAAACATAAACAAATGAAAGACTAGGTTAGAATTCGTTGAAATTCTCCGATTAAGCCTAGAAAATGGGACGATCAGAGTTAAGCGACCGATTCAGGCTTAAGCGCTGCGGTGCATACAAAAATTGGAATATAATCGCGATAAAGACTTCATCCGGATTAGATTTTTACGGTGCATATGGGTGTAAGAAATTGAATAGGGTAGTAACTATATCCAAGCTACTCTTTTCTATCCTGACCAACTCGTTACCAGTGTCAACAGTATGTAGGTAGGTACCTGAAACAAAAATTACTAATTGGATATGAAATCCAAAAATGCAATACACTTACACTAGACAATAATGATTGTTTTCAAAGATTAATTTAGGTTAATACAGGGTCACAGGGTGTTACTTAATGATAGGTCGTGATTCAAAAGACTCATTCCCGAACCAAATTCAAGGAGAAAAGGTCCCATAAAAATGTGTTCTGAATTGTCTGATTTTCGAGATATAGGGTGTTGAGGGTTTAGAAAAAAATCGAATTTATTATTATAAAAGAAAAAGTGCGCTACTGAATTTTTCTGAAAATTTTATTTTTTGTTGAGATAAAGCAGCTAAAAATACAACTCGTTTGTCTCTTTCTAGCAAAGTTGAGTTGATTTTATTTTACCTAAAAATTTTACGACATGCAATAAATTGCTTTTCATAGTTGGTATAATTGTTGAAGAAAAAAGGTTTCCTGATGATGCAACGGACCAGTTGCGAAACGTTGGCTAATCGATATTGATGTTTAATATATTGTCCAAGAAAAGCTGAAACCTTTTTTCTTCAACAATTAATATTTGGGTTATTCATTATATGTATGGTTTCATAAAGTGTATTATAATAATGGGCAATAGGTATTGAAAAAGGTTCCCACTTTATTTGCTTCTAAGATTAATATAATGCTTAAATGTTAACCTGTCGCTAACCAACGAACTGTTGCATATTTTTTAAAGTGTATTTAGTGCGTATACTACGTGATATACTTTACCGCATCGAGTTAAGCACAAGATCTTAGCACAAGATAAGTTGGGCAGGAGCGTTACTTTTTAAACGATATTTAAGAGAACATCCACCGGCTACGCTGCTCAGGAGCGTACCTTTTTACTCGGGCAGAAGCAGCCATATGGGCAGGAGCGTTACTTTTCCAACGATATTTAAGAGAACATCCACCGGCTACGCTGGGCAGGAGCGTACCTTTTTACTTGGGCAGGAGCAGCCATATGGACAGGAGCGTTACTTTTTAAACGATATTTAAGAGAACATCCACCGGCTACGCTGGGCAGGAGCGTACCTTTTTACTCGGGCAGGAGCACCCATATGGGCAGGAGCGTCACTTTTTAAACGATATTCAAGAGAACATCCACCGGCTACGCTGGGCAGGAACGTACCTTTTTACTAGGGCAGGAGCAGCCATATGGGCAGGAGCGTTACTTTTTAAACGATATTTTAGACATGTTGTTGAACTTGTTTACATCCATGAGACATCAGCGTCAAACGAAAATTGAGAAAACGAGCAGTCAGAACTGTCAGATGTCAGGAGAATTAAAATGTCAAAGACCAAAGATGTGATACATTGGCAACGTTGAATCGGAGGTTAAATAACGTCTCATATCTCTTTCGCCAAAATGTCAATTCGATAAAACGGCACCTACGCGGAACAGAGTGACGTTTTCTCGAATGAATAAATAACACCAAAGTTAATACATGTTTTTGAAGCTACCTACTAAAATGGGTAATAATTCCAATCATTCTTTCATTCTATAGAAAACTATATTTTGAAAGCAAAAAGAGCTATTTTTATTGGTAATAAAGCGATTATGTCAAATGAATCTCTTCCGCCAAATTGTCAATTCGCCATAACGGCATACTAAATACTCCGATATTCCTACGCGGAGCAACATTCCATTTGCCCAGATGCATAAAATAACACCGAATTAAACAGCTTTTTTTGAAAATACCGATTGAAAATCTGAAATAATCCTCACCTTATTCTATCGAAAAGTATGTTTTCAATGCAAATATGAAGACCTTTTTATAAAAAATTTGTTATTTTCAGTTGCCATAAAGTGATATGTTAGCGCGAATAAGACTTTTAACGGTGATATTATTTATTTGGACAAAAGTGAGATTTACCGGAATAGTTCAAGTTTTTGATAAGGTTAGTTGATTTTAGTGTATAATTAATACTTTGAACATTTTGAAGTTGCGTTGTTTATGTTTACATGCTAATTATTTTGATTTGTAAGTTATTAGTGGTGAAGATCGACTTTTCTTCAGACTTTTGTCAGGAAGCACGTTCTCAAGCTTTCTAGCATAAATACCTTCTTTGAGATTATTTGAGAACGACAATAAAACAATCAAAAAAGATGAAAATGCTTTGGAATCCAATCATGTCCAGAAAATAGAGTTTGACGCCAAGCTTTCTATGATAAGAGGTGAAGTATTGGCCAGTATGAAAAATGAAAGCTTCAAGCTCAAGATAAAGTTTTCAAATTGAAAGAAATGTGCACAATTGATGACGATAAAATAAAACAAACTGCGATATTGCCGACTGGTCAGGCTTCGAATGAGAAGGGGTTCCTTGCAAGGAAATACCGTTTGACTGCGAGTACCATTGGTATTGGTCTCATTATTTCGGCAACTAGTATACAGGGTGCCACGGATTCGAGTGCATGCATGGGGATCTCAGTTATTATAAGAGATACAGGGTCGGTTAAATGGTTGCAAAGTTGCGCATTTTCATGCTCAACAAAATGCCGTTTTGAAATTTGAAAAATTCCGACTACTTCCGAAGATATTCGGAAAAAACCGAAATTTCGCAAAAACGTTATTATTATTTCCGGAGTTTATTTGAGAAGATATTGTAAAATGAATAACACTTTCTCATTGCGACTTTTTCTCCTCTACAAGATGGCGGTATCAAATTGAAAATCTGACGTTTCGTCCTTGAGCGGCCATCATCAAGTTCATTTTTTTAAATACGGACCTGGATTTTTCATTTTATTTTTAGTTATTTTTTGACGATGGCCGCTCAAAGACGAAACGTCTGATTCTCTATTTGATACCGCCATCTTGTAGAGGAGAAAAAGTGGCAATGAGAAAGTCCAATTCATTTTACAATATCTTCCCAAATAAACTCAGAAAATAATAATAACGTTTTTGCAAAATTTTGGTTTTCTTCGAATATCTTCGGAAGTAGTCGGAATTGTTTAAATTTCGAAACGGCATTTTGTTGAGCATGAAAATGCGCAACTTTGCAGCCATTTAACCGACCCTGTATCTCTCATAATAACTGAGATTCCCATGCATGCACTCGAATCTGTGGCACCCTGTATAGTCAAAGGGCAAATCCAAAATTTTTCTTATGAGATGTACACATAGGTTACCATGGTTACGAGTTTGTTGTTTGTTTGGAAACATTATAAGCTCCGACATACGTTTGTGACGTCACGACTTAGGCAGTCTATTGGGTGGGGTCGATTAAGTTGTCCCCCCCCAGTAAATAAAAACCCATCTCAATCACGCAATCCAAATGCACCCCTTATGCACCGTTGTGCACCACCAATAAAAAGTTTTGCACCATCTCGTACGAGAAATAAGATACCCAAATGTATGGGGGGGGCCAACTTAACGCCAGCCCCCCCCACTAAACTTTGTTCAACTTTTTTGGTGCAATATTATGGAACTTCAAATGCACTGTTATGCACCACACTTATTTTCATTTGCACCCCCAGGGCTCAAAAGATATTCGCCTTGAAAAAGCTAGAGTTAGCACCCCTGCTAAATTGTTTTCGACTTTTTTGGTGGAATATTATGTAACTGCAATTGTAGCCTCACACTATTGAACGAACAAGTATTTAACAAGAATCTCAACTTTTGACAGTGCTTTATGTACTTGGCGATGTTCCCACTGCTCATTTTCAGAAGAAGGATTTTGTAGCTTTCTTGAGGTCAATATTGATAATGCCAAAAATTTAGAAAAAAAGTTTATAGAAAGTATATCTCCGAGTCACCAAAAAGCAAAGTGTTTCCATAGTGGATGTACAGGTACAATCTATAAAAATACAGAAATAAGTTGTACCCATGTATTTATTGAACCAGTCAACATGTCGGCGAAGACATTAGAACTATTGGCCAAGTTGGATGAAGTCCCGAAGAATATTTCCGCTAATAATAACAAATATATATTACGAGGAGTGATTGGATATATTGGCCCCAACGACGGAATTGGGCATTTTATCGCCTATTGTTATAGACATAACAATCGATGGGAAGAGTACGATGACAGAAGTACAAAAAGGCAAACCTTGCTCCTCCAACCTGTGCCTCAGAATACAGATTTTATTATATTCTTTGTAACAATTCTGTAAGAGCATGTGTTAGGTTAGTTTGTTAAAGAACAAAGTATAAAATGTCATCAATGTATCATACAAATAAATTTACAAGTATAAGTGGTCACAGGATATCATTAATTTGATGCTAGTGGCTTTTTTTTTAATGAGAGAATGAGTCGATTTTATGGATGAAGAGAGTCAAGATTCACAAGTTCTCGCAAGTTTTACAGTGCTTAAACCGATAATTGTAACAAAAGTTCGTTTGGTTTTTCAGGGATAACTTTTGAATTTGTGCTCGACTGTAATAAGACTCTAAACATCAATCTGGTGAAAAAAATGATCGAAAAAATCTGAGTTACCTACATGGTTATTTGCGGTGGTGAATTCATCCGAACTGGACGCGTTCTTATGGGTACACCACTTATTTGAAGATATTGAAGAAAATTAACTAAGGTATTCGGAGCTCAAATTTGATGAGAAACTCACTGGCGCAAACAAAACTTTCCTATCTCTTGTCGTTTGGCCGCTAGAGGGCGTTTCTCGAATTTCTTCGATTTTTTTATATCCTATAACTTTTTTATTAATAAATATAATTAATTTTCGTAAAAACTTTCTTAAGTCACTTTTTCCGTATAGAATCCATTGCAATAGGCAGTTTTTGCGTTTATAGCTAAGTTTTTGGATATATAGTTTTAGTTCCTATAAGTCCAGTTTGGGACATCTTACCTTAGTTGAAAAAAGTCACCAAAAAAGTCGAAAATAATTTAGCGGGGGTGCTAATTTTAATTTTTTCAAGGCGAATAACTTTTGAACCCTGGGGGTGCAAATGAAAATAAGTGTGGTGCATAACAGTGCATTTGAAGTTCCATAAAAGGTCGGAACGTGAAACAAGGCATATCAAGAAATTAAGATTACCCATTCCTACTAGCACGCTGATTAAGGACGCAGTAGTCTATGGAGGCCGCCGTTTATTCAATCATTTGCCAATATATTTACGAGAAACTAGGGACTGCAGAATGTTTAGTAACAAAGTCAAAATATTTCTACTCACGAGGCCATATTATAGTATCGCGGAGTTCCTAGAAGACAAATTTGATCCTTAATGTTAATGCTTCTCTGATATGTTATGTTACATTTTATCTGTGTGGTGAATTTGTTGTTTTGTTTGTTTTTTTTTTCTTGTATTTTTTTTAACCCTTATATTAACCATGTAATTACATGTAATTATTTGTTATCAATGCATTATGTTTTACTACCATTATGTTATGTTAACTTTAGCCAGAAGCTTTGTCAATAAGATTATGTTCTTCCGACAATAAAGCATATTTGAGTTTGAGTTAATATTGCACCAAAAAAGTAGAAAAAAATTTAGTGGGGGGGGGCTAACTTGGATTTTTTCAAGGCGAATATCTTTTGAACCCTAGGGGTGCAAATGAAACTAAGTGTGGTGCATAACAGTGCATTTGAAGTTCCATAATATTCCACCGGAAAAGTTGAACAAAGTTTAGTGGGGGGGGCTGGCGTTAAGTTGGCCCCCCCCTTACATTTGGGTATCTTATTTCTCGTACGAGATGGTGCAAAACTTTTTATTGGTGGTGCACAACGGTGCATAAGGGGTGCATTTGGATTGCGTGATTGAGATGGGTTTATATTTACTGGGGGGGGGGGCAACTTAATCGACCCTATTGGGGGTTAAAGGTTGGCAATCTTGTGAAGATTACTCGCAATTTGAAATGGAAAAGGTAGGCAGGGTAAGAATTAATCGAACACCGAACTTCACCTTGACTATGATATGTCACAATTTTATGAAATTTTGTGATGCCGTACGAAAAACATTCATCTGCAGAGATAAAAGCTGCGATTCACAATGCGTATCGGGCGTTTGGAGATATTATATGTAAGGACCGGAATTACTGCATAGATAGATTATCAAGATTCAAGAACATTCAGGGTAATATTTATTGGAAAACGAGTAATATTGTTTCAATACTACTTTTTGATGTTTTTTGTCATTGATTTCGCTTTCATCCATTAAAGAGCCGTGAGCCATAACTAAATCTTATTAGTTCGAATAATGTCTAGGCACTATAGAAATACATAATATGTTAATATTACAGATCATAATATCTATAATTTTCTAGATTCATCAGAAGACTATTTTAAAAGTTCTTGAAGAAAAGGAAACAACCGCAGAGAAAAGAAGCGTGAAAAGGGGAAGGAAAAAGAAAGGGCCATGGTTTGACCACATTTTTTTCAAGGGTGGGAATTGGGAGATTAATTTTTCAAAGTTTGGAAGAGAGGGGATACATTTTTGTTTGTCAGATATATTAGGTCACGTGCGGGAAGTGGTTGATTTTGATGGATCGAGAAGTCTTCTGCACAAAACTATAAGTGATAATGGGTTTTGAATTTAAAAAAAAATGGTGAACGGAAAATTTTATGCGAAAAAAGCCATATAAAACGTTTAAAAATAACTTTTTTGCGAAAATATTTGGAATATGAAAACTCTAGTGAAAACGTGGTTTTTATTTTTTTGGACGAGACGTGGATCTACCGGAATGGAAATCAGATTGGAAAGTGGGTGAAAGAAGATGATCGTAGGTTGACTAATATCAAAATTTGCAGCGAGGGCGAAAGGTTCACAATTTTACATGCTGGGTACAGGGGCGGGTTTCTTCCAAATTGTGGGTTACTTTTTTATAGTAAAAATAATGACCGGGATTATCATAAAACAATGAATCTTTATGAACTGGGTTAAAAATAAATTAGTTTCGGATCTGGGCAAAATTAAAGAAAAATTTGTCATTGTGATGGATAATGCGCCATACTCCTCAGTACTTTCGGAAAAACCGGTTACAAAATTTTCAAACAAATCGATTCTTTCGGCATTTTTGGAAAAACATAAAATTGAATGTAGTCCCGATTGTACCAAAATGCAATTATGGAATTTGGCAGAGCCTTTGGCTAAAAATTCTTGTGGTAAAAAGTATGTAGTCGACGAGTTTCTTCAGTCGCAAGGCTATGAAGTTCTTCGACTGCCCCCATATCATTATCAGTATAACCCTATTGGAATGGTATGGGCATTTTGTAAAACTCAACACAAAAAAAAAATTACAAATTCTAAATTATTCGGTAGTGATAAAGTTTTACAAGTGTGGTCCCAGTCATTATTCAAATTCAGTATAGATATGTGGAAGTGACCATACAGAAAAATTAATCAGAGACGACTGGACAAAAGACATGGGTGTAACAAGTATCAACGAAGTACCTCCTTTAATAATATCATTTGGAGATTCATCATCTGATTCTGATAATGACTATTTATCTTTCGAAGATGAGAACTGATTCTTAAATGATATTATCGAAGTTGTCTTTTGAAGTCATATCCTTAATATATTTTTTATCTCTGCCCAACTAGCACAGTTCTTTTATACTTTTCAACTATTGGTGCTATTTTGTTTTATAACTGCTTTATTACTGCTCTTCCAAGACTATGTTGTTTTATAAACATTGCAAGTGAAATATTTAGCTCTTGAGAAAGATTTGGCTTTATGATGTGTACTCGTGAGAACATTATTGGAGCAAAAATAGAAAACAGTTTTATATGGTCTTACGACAAATTTTGATATTGTTTTATAAACGTTTACACAACAGTTCTGTGATATTGCTGCTGCTGCATATTGCACTCAGATGGTAAATTTAAAAACGGTTACCTATATAACTATCAATCAATCAAAAAATACTTTATTGTTATAAATGCAGCACATTTCATGAACACTGTGATAGTGAAAGCTTTATTTGATAATTATGCATTTCTCAAAACCGAGTGCATATCCAAACCCAAATACGATATCTATAATTTGAATACATATTTCATAAAAATTTCTCAAAGAGTAAAAACATTTTATAAAAATTCCCAAGATAATGAAAGTATTGTATAACATGGAAGCCATATTTTTTGTGGTCTTCACTGCCCAGTGAGTCGGCCATTTTCAAAAGTATCATTTTACCAATGATAGAATGCTATAGATAACTATTTAGTATAATGATTTAAGATGGATCATCTAAATCAGTCTATCAATACACGCCAAATCAAAAAAGAAAACAAAGAATTATATTTTTGGACTTTTCTCTTAAACCTCAAAAATAATTTATATACAGGGTGTTACTTAATGGTATGTCATAATTTTAAGGGGGAGTTCCTGGATAAATTTCAAGTCCAAAAGGTCATATAAACTTGGGTCTAAAAAAAAAAGATAAAATAAAATAAAATAGAATAAAATAAAATAAATAAAATTAGATTAAATTAAATTAAATTGAATTAAATAAATGAAATAAATGAAATAAAATGAAATAAAATAAAATAACATAAAATAAAATAAAAATAAAAATAAAAAAAGTGTGTTCCTATACCATAATATCCTGTGGCGAAATTCAGTTCAATATCTCAAACCGTCTTTGGAAAATGTATTAAAAACTGAAAATGAAATAAATCTTTAACACCCTGTATCTTAAAAACCAAGCATTTTAAGACCCAAGTTCATATGACCTTTTCGACTTAAAATTTATCCAGGAACTCCCCCTTAAAACTATGACATACCATTAAGTAGCACCCTGTATTTGTGGCGCTTGAAAATTTTTCCATATACAGGGTGTCCCTGAAATGACTGTACAACGCTCAACCACAAATTCCTTGACCAAAAATAAGGTGATCTAGGCAAACTTACCTATATCCAAATCTGCTTCGTTAAGTCTATAGAGGGCGTCAAACATTCAAAAAAAAATTGGTTTTTCCTACATTTTTCAAAAACGTACTTATCGATTTTGATAATTTTTGGTACCTAGTCTTGGACCATGAAATTACGTTTTTTGTTTCTATAGCGAACGGTTGTAATTTATCGGAAGTGTTATAAAAGTGACTTCACATGTTGTTATTTCTTTTGATTTTTTTTGGAATTGACTTTTTGATAATTCAGATGCTTTTATCTAATAGTTCAATGTGTTGGGGAGTTTTTCTCTCTCTTGAGAAATTTTGCTGGGATAAGTAGTTGTGCCAGAAAAAAAATATTTTCAATTTGGTACACAGATATTTTACGATTGATTTATCTTTTCCCAGCATATCTACTTATTTCAGAATATTTTTTCAAGAGAGGAAAAAACTTTCTTACAGACTGGGTTATCAGATGAAAACATCTGAATTATCATAAAGTCAATTCCATAAAAAATCAAAAGGTATAGCTGCATATGACATCGCTGATTTTTTATGGAATTGACTTTCTGATGATTCAGATGTTTTCATCTAATAACCCAGTGTGTAAGAAAGTTTTTTCCCCTCTTGAAAAAATATGCTGGGATAAGTACCTAGTTATGCTAGAAAAAAAAATCAATAGTAAAATATCTGTGAAGCTAGTTGAAAAAAAAAATGTTTTTTGGCACAACCACTTATATTAGCAAAATTTTTCAAGAGAGAGAAAAACTCCACGAAACAATAAACTTTTAGTTAAAGATATCTGAATCATCAAAAAGTCAATGCCAAAAAAAATCAAAAGAAATAACTACATAATATGACGTCACCTTCATAACTCTTCCGGTTAATTTCAACAGGTCGCTATAGAAACAAAAAACGTTATTCCATGGTCCAAGACTAGGTACCAAAACTTATCAAAATCGATTGAACGTTTTTGAAAAATGTAGAAAAAAACATTTTTTTTTTATCCTTTGACGCCCTTTGTAGACTTAACGAAGCAATTTTGGATATAGGTTAGTTTGCCTAGATCACCTTATTTTTGGTTAAGGAATTTTAAGGAATTTGTGGTTAAGCGTTGTACAGTCATTTCAGGGACACTCTGTATATCCCATTTTTTATTATACAGACAAATTTCTTTGGAAGTAAAATATCAACCCTCAGATTGCAAATCGACTTTCTTTCATTCTGGTATTGGATGTACAATATCAGAAATAAATTCAATTATGGCTGAGGTATTTAGTCAGACATATTTCATTTATCAAAAAACATGCGATATTCAGCTTTTTTGTTATGTAAAAGACCATCAAAAAATAAATTAATCTCAGTGGGTACAATTCCACAATAAAACTATACTTTTATGGTGTTGCTCAAAACAAAAAAGCTACTCATGATATAATAACACAACTTGTATAAAACCTTTTTTTGATAAAATTTAGTTAATTTAGTAAAAGTTACACTGTACATAGTTCTGCGTTAACGTTCTTAGGGCATTTATATAACAGATAATTGTTAGTCGGGTGGTTGACACGTTATACCGCATAGCTGTACGTCTTATCATAATGAATCATATTTTTCCTGGGAGTAGTTCGGCTAACTAGAATTACCTATATAATTGTTTAATTAAATATCGTTTAATATCATCACATGAAGAATCATATTTGAGAGAGCAGACACTCTGTGGGTATATCACATGGATACGTCCTCCTCCCCACCAAGGGCCCCAGTCGAGGCCTCATCAGTCCACAAAGGCTCGCTGTTCAACCATCCATACAAGGACAGTCCATAGACGCTCGCTGGTCATCCAGATCAAGTTAATTCTCAATAAAGCTACCAGTCAAACACAATGGCAGACAAGACCGCCTTGCACTAGAACAAGAAAATGTGACGATGAACAACAGCAAAAAAGATTCACAAACCAGAAAAACAGAATCCTACATCCAAAAACATTTAGGAAAACACCTGGAAAAATTATGGCAGAAGGCCCTCAAGAACGACAATTCAATCAGAAAACTGAAGGACTTCGAGCATCCCTAAAAATCCAAATCATATTTTCAACAAGTGTTTGCCAAATATGACGAGTTCAGGACCTACTTTTTACTAACATGCCCAGAGACCGCAGCTACATCAACCACCCAATCTGATCTCACTTCCTACAGCGGCCAACAAAAACGGATACAAATTTCAAAATGAAACAACTGAAAAACTCACTTATGCAAGTACTATCAGAGTTGGAACAAAACAAAGCAGAACAAGTATCAATACAAGCATCTTACAGAAAAAGTTAACCAGCAATTGGATGTGATCCAGGACCTCCATGAAGAAATCTTGGTCAACGAAGAACATTAAAACGAATAATTCACTCAAAACGTATACGAAAAAATCCGCAGACAATTCGAACAAGTGATTGACGATCTGACTATCAAACTCCAGCAAAACGTCATAGCCCCGATTCAACAAGTACCACTCAATCAACCCCAACATCATCTACAAATTCCAATTTTTGATGTCAGATATGATTTGTGACATTTTCAAAAAAAAACATCTATGAAAAATCTGCATTGACTAGAACAGACAAAATGAATTACTCAAAGACTGGTGGACCTGGTACCTATCAGACGAGTACACCGCAGTCGATCATGACACTCAATTATATTTTCAGCTTCATGAAAGTGAACTCCATCAGTGTACCCACTCCTTGACCCACTTCATCCGCAAGGGATCGTCTGCTCACCTGTCTCCATACGAAGATTGATGTAGATGAAGATGATGTATTGCCGATATCCAATGCACAAAAATCATAATTAAAGGAATGTCTGTAATTGATCTTTGAGTAGCACAAACATGTTTTACATAATTTATGTTTTGAAATAATATCACCATCAGACTCTATCAGCGTTATTCAAGATTGAGTTTATTCACACTAAATCATGGTTGTAGATGTGTCTCATTATGCGGTAATCTAGAACAGTGAACCTTGATGCACCTACTCAAAAAATGAACAATTCTCAATCCTCGTTGATCTTCATTGTATCATGTCTTATCAATCAATTTCGTAAACAGGGGAATTTTTATAATGAAAATATTGATGAAGATTTGCCTAAATCGGCGACCGCGTCCAAGGCAGGTCAGTTTTCGGCGACGCAGATAGATATAACTCGACAAGGATAGCGGAACAATACATTTCTCAGACATACGTCCAGAATTGGATGGTGCCATTATTTTCGAAGGTTTCCTTCTCTAAAGCCTTATAGAACTCAATGGCTGCAGGTTAGGACCGAGGGGACACCTCTTCAAACAAGAGATCACAATGGGCCATTTGGCATCCGTGTGAAAGCAATGCGAAGCAGGAAACTGTGGGGCAGGGCATACCCTTCGCAACCTAACCTAACATCTTTATCAACGAGTTTGAGAACAGGATTCCCAATTATTTGATTTTGTATTTCTAATGAGGAGTCAGATTTGAAAAAAATATAGTTGCCAGGCGGCGACGAGAGCCAAGCTCTGAGGGTGGCAAATCATCGTCAACTTAGTCTTTACCCGGTTTCCTAATCCATAATACTATAATATGGTCGTATTGGAATTTCATTACGACGTTTCGACTTTCGTGTGGTATCATCAACATTTTTTCATCTTGAACAGAATTGAAAGAGCTAATAGAATTGAAATAGTATATTGTGCAGGGTGTTTCCGTATACTTCGTCTGCATACCAACTCGCTTATTGCAAGATAGATAGGGACTTTAAATACAAAGTTGGTTGGTATTAACATGAACCGCCAGAAAAAAATATTTTTTTGTATACCGGGTGCACGAGAGAATTGTGACAGACACAACTTGCATTTTTTTAAATGGAACACCCTATATATTATTTTATAATCAAATACACATTATTTTTCTGATCTCAAAAATATACAATATGTAGGCATTCCTTCCAGCCGTTTCAAAATATTTAAGTTTTAAAGTTGGTTTTTTGGTATTGCCAAATTTAGTATCTATGACTACAATAATTGTTTGAACATTATTTATTAATTTTTATCCTTCCAATAATCTAAAACAACGAATTTAACAAGTGAATACATTATGAATAGATATCATAAAATTCAATTCCTATTGGATATACCCGTCATTATTCACAACACATTTTCTTAAATGCATTTCATGATATCAATTTATTAATAATATAATGTATTCACTTGTTTTATTCTTTGTTCCAGATTATTGGAAGGATTAAAATTAATAAATAATGTTAAAACAATTATTGTAGTCATAGATATTACAATTTGGCAATATCAAAAAACTAACTTTAAAGCTCAAATATTTTAAAAACGGCTGGAAGGAATACCGACACGCTGTATATTTTTGAGATCAGAAAAATAATGTCTATTTGATTATAAAATAATATATAGGGTGTTCCATTTAGAAAAATGCAAGTTGTGTCTGCCACACTTTTCTCGTGCACCCGGTATAAAAAAAATATTTTCTATTAGTGTAGTGGTTCATGTTAATACCT
Source organism: Orchestes rusci (assembly GCA_958502075.1). Classification (NCBI taxonomy): domain Eukaryota; kingdom Metazoa; phylum Arthropoda; class Insecta; order Coleoptera; family Curculionidae; genus Orchestes; species Orchestes rusci. The sequence goes on from OY293306.1 coordinate 38,850,699, forward strand.
ACCAACTTTGTATTTAAAGTCCCTATCTATCTTGCATAATAAGCGAGTTAGTCTGCAGACGAAATATACGGAAACACCCTGAACAACGAGCATGGAATGATACTCATTTCAGGAAATGGTCATTCTATGCGAGTTTTACACTATACTTTTTCTACGATTGTCAATCAATATCACCATCGTGTAATCGATAAATCGATATTGGGTGTAAACGTAGCACACCGTAGGAAATAAAACCATTTCCCACGGGCTGCTAGGCAACGAGTAGGGAATGGTTTTATTTTCTACGGTTCCACAATGTGCTACGTTTCCTAATCGATATCGATTGCACAATAGTGACATTCCTTGACGGTCGTAGAAAAAAATATTGTCGACTTCTTCACGGCATTTTATTGTGCATATAAAAAATAAATAAACAAATATCTGTCATTGTGGGTGCGGCCAGCCCGTTTTTTGCTTTTTTTATTTCAAATATAGGTACATATCTGATTTTTGTTCTTTCATGAAAAAAAATCATAGATCGAAGGTAGGTCTCATAATTGGAGTTCTTGTTCAATAGAAGTATTCGTCAAATTTATGATTTAACCTTCTTCCACAATAATCCGACAAACATACAAACTGAAGCTAGAAGAGCACTAATTCCAATGGGTAACAGATTTTTAGTTGGAATAAACGTAGAATATCTCTCATATTTGTCTGTATAGTAAATAAACGCCATAACACCACCTGGAATATAAATCATGTTAAACACTAATATTGAATTGTCCAAAAGATACTCACCTATGAAGTTCACTATACCACCGGTCAGAAAAAATAAGTACTCGAATGTGTAAGGTATTTCGGTATTTAAAGATTTTCCTATCAAGCATACTACTATAATAAGAATATAAGCTGTGAGTCCTAAACTGAGTACATCATGAATCCATGATAATTTATCTATGTGGAGAAATATTGAACCTACAGTACAAAATGCCTATAATAAATCATGATTAGAAAAGAAATTATGTAGTTGATTTAATTTTACCAAGGAAAACAACTTGATTAACAAATCTCCTTTCATGTGCTCGAATTTCTCACAAATTTTATAATAAATCTATTCAAGTGACATAGTCGCTAAGTAGTCATGTCAAAGCAGCGTTCACTGTCAAAAGTTTTCTTTAAAAGCGAACTTTATAGGAAAATTATTATTGAAATAATAATATGTTCAAAATTTTACAGTCCTTAAACTTGGTACAGTTCATAACGATTTACCATCTCCAGAAACAATAAGAATCTCTGATTCAAAGAATCCAACAACCTTCCAGAATGTTTCTTTTATGTGACTTTGGGTGATGGTATCAGAGGCGTGAAGGAAAATTTACTTATTTTCTACATTTTTTCATTTTTTATATAAATCTGCGTTACACATCATCAGTACAGTGTTGTCCTCCATATCAGTGAAGAGACAAAGATGGATATCTCAAAAACCACTTGAAGGAAGTTCCATGAAACAGTTCTTACACCATCAGGGTTAGGGAATATCAAATGCCGAAATCAGCTCTTGCATTCCATAAAAAATAAATCTTTTTTTTTCAGGCAGACTCTCTTCTCAGATGTCCGCTCAATAGTGACTGCAAAGACTTACCCATAGATTGTCTGGACTGTTCTATGGATGAATCTTGTATTTATGGAGAAGAATTGACTGCCACGTGTCGGCCTCAAGTGAAATGTCAAGTAAGTCAGGAAACTTTTTTTAAAGTTCTACAGGGTATATAAGTGCAGGTATCAAGTGTTTCTATATGATATTCAGCTACTGTCTTTTATTGTCTTATTGGCGTTGTTTAAAAGATTACATTCTCGGTTATATTCAACAAACTACTTCTTGTCCTAATGGATATTTTACGATAGCGGGTTCTGGAAGAATTATTAGGTTTTCTAATTCTGCACATCAACTGCTATTACTCAACAAAATTATTTTAGGCAAGGGCTTTATTAGTGACAAATCAAAAATATGTGTCCGCGCTAAATTTTAAGGTCACTTCAAAGACAACTATCACAGGAACACCTGTCTTTTCTTAGCAGAACTACTTTTGCATTTCGTTACACGTTCACCAAAACAGAAGTGATAGAATGACTTTTCAGGGACCCAAATCATTTGAAAAAACGTACATATGCAGATATTGTTATCAAACCGAGCATTGGGAACACAGCTGTGAGCTTAAAGCAACTTGTGAATCAGTCGCATCTCCCAGGGATATCTACATAACAAACTGTACTGTGTCCGATGATCTTTTATGTATGGGTATGTTTACAGATATTCAGTCTGTAATCGTCCTATAGTTTGTTCCTAATTTTAAAGGAAGAAGAACGTTCAACAAAAAAGTAAAATGCAACTGGACAAGAGGCTACAGATGGGACGTTGCTTTCATTCTTAGTATTACTCTTGGAGGATTTGGTGCAGATAGGTTCTATTTGGGCCATTGGCAAGAAGGCATTGGAAAATTGTTTAGTTTTGGAGGATTGGGAGTTTGGACTCTTATAGATGTCATTTTGATTTCTTTGCATTATTTAGGTCCAGCAGATGGATCGCTTTATTTATAAATGTGAAATTGAGTAGATATAGGAGACAGGTTAAGACTGAAAGTTGGAGATGTTGGGTAGTTTGGATATTATTTATCAGTATATTGTGATGAGTATGCAATTTGATATAAGAAAATTATTATTTATCAGTTTCTTATTGTTTCAGTACATTCCTATACAACAAAAAAATTCACCGAAATGACAAGATAACACCAACTCAGCATTGTTGTTTTGTAGAACAGTTCAAACTGTTGCAACTGCATTCCTCGCCCAATTCATGGCTATGCAACCGCAATTTCTTACTTGCATTACTTATTCCTCCACGTATGAAAAAAATGCAAATAAGTAAATAACTTGATGTGAACCAAACCGCAAGAACTGAGACTGAGTCGGTAAACGCACATTCTTAAACGACAATTTTTTGAAGTGAAACTTCTTCTGTGGCGTTGTGATAATTTGTTGAAAATGTGGAGTGACTTGGAAAAAATAAAAAATGTTTTCAGATCTCGTCACAGAAAAGAGTTATAACCGAAAAACACTCGATTTGCACTCACTTCAAATGCCCAGATTGATTCAAAACTTTGCACACTTGTCAAGAACCGATGACAGTACAATAATTTATGTTGAAAAATACCTGAAAAGTAATCCATACTTTTCAATTAAACAAAATCGTGGTTTAGCTGAATTATATCTGACTTTTGGATTGTCAAACGGGTGGTGAATGAAAGACTGATTGATGTTGACGCTTTGACGGGACTGTAATTTAATTATTTGGTGGCCTGTGCAACGTTGCCAAGGTAATTTTCTTGTCAAGGGTGTATACTGTGATTATTTGATAATATCCGTGAAGCGTTCTATATAAGCGAAGTATATTATTAAATTATCACAAATAATAATATTTCTAAGCCTATACTCCGGATTTTTGTTACAAACATTTTGTACTGTTATACAGTGAGGACGCATAGGTTGGAATAAATTCATCCAGAATTCAGGGGTTCATTTTGTGAGGAATCGTTCAGACACGTCGATTTTAATATTTGACTGCGGTTTTTTTGATCATAATTGTATGTTTACAGAGTGGACCAAAAATAAGTTACTTCCATCAACTTAATTTTTTCAAATAGAAACCCCCTTTTTCAATTTCATTTTTGAATTCTACATCAAATTCCAAGTTTCATGTACCATGTCCTTAACCAAACTCAACAGTTATCATTCACGATTGTTCAAATGGACTGTGTTTCTGAACAATCGTACATTTCTCGATAAACTGTTGAGGTTAGGTTTAAGACATGGTACATGAAACGTACCTAGAATTTGATGTAGAATTAGAAAATGGAAAAAAGTGGGTTTCCATTTGAAGAAATGAAGTTTATGATGGTAACTTAATTTTGGTCCACTCCGTACACATAAAATTATCATCATCATATTACTTAGAATTTGATGTAGAACTCGAAAATGAAATAAAAAATGGCGGTTTCTATTTGAAAAAATTAAGTTGATGATCGTAACTTATTCCTGGTCCACTGTACACATAAAATAATCATCAAAAAAACCAAAGTTGAATGAATGTATTCCAAACTACGCGTCCCCACTTCATATTATAGACTGCCTAAGTCTGACGTCACAGAAGTGGGTGGAGCTTATGATTTTCCACTTTTTTCGTTTTCCATGGTGAAATCTCATAAGGATAATTCTGTTGACTGTTTTTGAATTTGTTATAAGCAAATAAGACTTTTAAGTTATATTTGGTTAGACAAAAGTAAAATTTACTGGAATCATATAAGTTTTCGATAAGGTAAGTGGATTATAGTGTATATTAATGCTTGGAAACATTTTGAGGTTATCTTTGTCTCTTTTTTTTGGCTTTTTCTCAGACTATACTGAAGGAAATGGCTTTGAACCAAATTTTCACCTTTCTAGTATTGATGCTGTGTTCAAAAACGATAATAAAACTATCAAATTCTCAAACATCATGATTCTGGAATTTACATAACAAAAACAAAACAATCTCTACCATAATCTCAAAAAATGTTATCAATCAATAATACAAGATAGCTTGAAAACATGCTTCAAAGCCGTTTTTCTTGACATAGTCTGAAGAAAAGTCGATACAATTGCGAAAATGCAAACAGGATAACTTCAATATGTCACCAATTATACACTAAAATCAAGAAACCTTGTCAAAAACTTTTATATGATTCCATCAAATATCACTATCGTCCTACCAAATATCACTGCTAGAAGTCTTTTTTGCTTGTAACAAATTCTAAAACACTCAGGAAACATTTTCTTATGGGATTTCACCATGGAATACGAAAAAAGTGGAAAAATATAAGATCCACCCACTTTTGTGACGTCATGACTCAGGCATGCAGTCTATTGTATATCTTTTGAAATTATCCTATTCTCTCTCTCTCTCTTCCTCTAGTTTGGAAGAAGTTTATTCACTTCTGCCACGTGTACGATGCTGCACAAATGTTTTTTTTTTTAATGTACTTGGCCTGTTTTCCCACTGATGATGAAATGTGCTAGTTAGTTTTATTATCTTGGCTCTTTCAAAAAATCACTTATTCTCGTCTATCCTTCATGTTTCATAGATAACACCACTTGCAGGTGAAGAACACTTGAAATTATTGTTTCATTTTCCAGAAAGAAAACAAATTCAAATACATTTATTAAAGGTTCAATTCAAACAACTCGAGAATAAAGAGAATACGAATGAGGTATTGCAAGATCAAAATGAGGCAGCTACAAACCCTGTTGTATTTAGCATTAATGTGGACTATACTAAAACGATTCAAAATCTCGAAATCGAAGTAGAACACCTGAGATCCAAGCTGAAGCGAGAGATGAACATATTTTTTGGGAGTAAACAAGATTACAAAAACCAATAACTGGAATTGAAGGCAAAAATCGGACGCATGACTGTTATGAACGAAAGCCTAAAGAAATCCAGTGAAGCTATTGAGAAGGAGAAACAAAAGTATGAGTCGCAACTAAAAATGCTCAATTTGGAAGGGCCTAAAAAAGACAAAGTCCCAACAGAGATAACTCGTTATAGTCTACAAGATCTATCACCAATATTGAAGAAAAAAAAACTGGGTGGAGAAGACATATACAACATAGGAAAAATGTTCAAATCAATAACGAACAACAAATTGGATTTGAATGTACAATATATCGAAACCAATCTCTTCGAAGATATTATCCAAATCTACGAGTTACTTGTTGATAAACTAAACGTTTGTAGTTTTGTCATATTGTTTGTTCCTAATGAGGATGTGAGAAGAGGGAATCCTATAGAAGACAAACTATGGAATACGAGATGAGAAATCTAAAAATACAAACATTTTGATTATTTGGTGTTTTAATAATCAAAATGTTTGTATTTTTGGATTTCTCATCTCGTATTCTATAGTTTGTCAAAGAGACCAAAATTAAATGATCTTATAACCGATCAGAACAGACATATCTCGAATATCACTAAAAACATCCAGAAAACTAGTGGATTGTAAAACTCAAGAAAAAATTAAAAATATTGATCATTAATGGACTGTTGACCAACAAAGTCAAATGGAGTATTCTTAACCATATTTATAACAAAATAATAATATCACAATGACGCGAAATGCTATACTCAGACCAGACCAGAACCAGTGAATCAACAGAATAGTTTTTATAAACTTATACCAAAACCACGTCCAGACAATCAGCAGTTTTTTCGCCAAAGCCGACAATCATCGCATATACTGAGGTAAACTCAAAGGGAATTGCGTCCACAACCAATCAAGAATCAAATATGTTGCTACTCAATTGTCTAAAATAAACCTGATTACCACTGAATATATTTTGAATAGTGCGTTGAATTTGAAACTGATTTGCCTTACCGAAACCTGGTCGACACCCGAATCTACCCCTCACATCCATTTTCCAAAATTCGCAATTAAATCGAGTTACTCACGACAACGGCACAGAGGAGGCGTCGCTATCTGGTGCAAAATAAACATGCATGTAAAAGCCATTGACCTGAATATGTACTGTGAAGAGAAAAACATCGAGATTTGTAGAATCGAATGGACATTCGCAACACAGGGTACAATCATTGTTTTGTTATGCCACAGGTCTCCTGGAAGAGTTGGGGATTTTGATATCTTCCATCATCAAACAACATCTGACAAAACTCAACCTCATCCTGCAATCACTCTGTAGACCCAGAATCAAAATATTATTGACAGGAGACTTCACACCGATCCCATCCTCAACCCTACCAGTTTCTCGAATTATCAAACCTGATGTACTCATATGGGATATTGGTAATAAGGCAACAAAAGGAAAAAGTATTTTAGATCTTGCATTTACAAATGACCAATCGTCTACCTGCAGCATTATGAAGAACATAAATAATATCAGATCACCGCTCGGTAATAATATCAGCAGCTTTCTTCCCTTCAAACTCCAAAGAAAATTCTCGATTAAGAGGGAAACCTACTAAAGATGCCATACATAGGTTTCAGTCAGATCTACTCAAATGTGATTGGGTCATTATATGCAATCAAAGACATTCCAAGTAGCATTTCAAGACTTTAACGGAACATTTCTCCATCAGTTTGCATTGAACTTTTCTCATTCTAAAGAAAGAATCTTCATTGCTTGTGAAGAAGGGGCATTATTTCCAGTGAGGACTACTCCACAGCAAAGAAGAATCACAACAGACTTATTGCGAATGTAAAAACCCAAACCATTATACACGAATCAACAAATAAAACCAGAGCTACCTGGAATATTGTGAAGGAGCTGAGTAACAAAAAGCAGGAGAGATTCAGATACCACATATGGTTTATGGTAGCTGAATGCTTTGCTGATTTCTTCGTGGATGTACCTCAGCAAGTACTTGCCAATATAACATCAAACCATTCATATGGAACAATCGACTCATTGAGACAGTCTGGCAGCATATTTCTTCAACCAGTGACCGAAAATGTAGTGAGAGATATTATTGCCTTCAAACTAAAGAACAAAAAATCTGCTGGCCCCGATGAAGTTTCATACTTTCTAATCTATTGAAGCAAATATCTCACGCCATCATCAAACCACCAACTCACTTGATCAATATGTCATTCAGAACTGGCCAATTTTCAGACCATCTGAAAACAGGTAAGGTCATACCAGTGTTTAAGAAAAACAGCCGGGAAGATAGATCAAACTACCGACCCATCGACATACCACCAAGCCTCAGCAAAATATTCGACTATGCCTTTCTATCAAGACTACTGCCATACCTCGAAAAGTCAAATATAATATATCCAGGATAGCATGGTTTCCAGGCTGAGAAATCAACGCAGTCTGCGATGCTAGACCTCCTTAATATAATCAGGGAGTCACTCGAGAAAGGAAAGCATGCGGTTGGTGTCTTTTGTGATCTTAGCCGAGCATTTGACTGCGTCATACACCAATGATTGGGTGCACTCGTTTATCACTGGGAGACATCAGGTCGTGGAAGTTGAGGAAAGTCAATCAAGCAAGTGAGCTGTTGATGTGGGTATTCCCCAGGGGTCTGTTTTGGGCCCACTACTTTTTTTAATCTACGTGAATGACATCAACATCTGCCGATAAGATCAAGCCAAAGCAACTATGTACGCTGACGAGACCTCCATCATAGTATCTCAAACGGAAAAGAACAAAATCGAGAATTCCTGTAATGAAGTCCTCACAGAACTGAACAAATGGTTTTGTAGCAACTCCCTATTCCTTGATGATGCAAAAACGACATATGTCCAGTTCCACCCAATACAAAATAAAGCTGACTTAAATATCAACGTCCACATCAGGAAAGAAGAGCTGCAGAAAGTTCCAATAACAAACTTTCTGGAAGTCATGGTGAACAATGCATTGAACTGGAAGGAACACTGTCGTGCACTCCAAAGAAAATTGGCATCATCAATCTACCTTATGAAGACAATGAAGAACGTCTTGAATTTTCATCAACTCATGTCTGTATATTATGCTGAGGTATACTCGCGGCTGAAGTATGGTGTGATTTTTTGGCTGGCAAAGTGTTTGTGGCAGAAGAAAATTGTGCGCTGCATTGCTGAAGCATCATCTAGAATATCGTGTAGGCCTCTTTTGGGACGGTTCGGAATCCTCAACGTCTCTGCAATATACATTCTGGAAGTATGTGGTCTCATCTTCAAAAAGAAGAGTCTCTCAAAACACCGAGACTTTCATGGATACAACACGAGAGGAAACTGCAAGTTTTCACTACCACTGAAAAAACTTGAAATTAGTAAAAAATCTCCATGTGTTTTTGGTCTGGAAATTTTCAATAGTTTGCCAAAGCACATCAAGCAGTCACAATTGATGAGGCCATTCGTGGATTGAAAAAAGTTGTTGGTGTAGCGTAATATTTTTTGAACCGTTTTATATCATGTGTATTTTTATTTATTGTCCTTACATCAATTATTAGCTGCAAGTTTTATTATGTATGACGGATCCTATACAATTTCCGTAAATTGTCATAGAGGAATAAAAGAGTATCTATCTATCTATCAATTCATGATTGAAACAATAAATATGTCAACATACCGTTTTATTAAATAATAATAACATAATAAATAGTAACAAATTAATTTTCTATAAAACATAGTTAGGTAAATGATAAATAATAAATACTCATCTGTGCATAAAGACTCCAAATGTAGTTTCGTATTGTCTATATTCATTCTATTATCAACACATAAAATAATAAATAATCATTGGAGTAAGAGTATAATTATTATCAATATCAATTTAACAATTGCATGACCTTTTAAGTTGATCAGCCGAATATTCTATTACTGAGGGTGTACGTTACAAATTCGGCAATATGGAAAATGCAATCTTATTCCAGTTATTATTTCGGTTTCTTTCATTTTTACAAAAGAAGAAATAGAGAATATTCTACTGCCAGCAAAAACATAATATATATATGTAATAGATTTCACTGGGTACCCTGAAGCGATACAAAAATTGTCTCAAATTCGGTCCAAGGAAAACATTACCAAATTACGTTAGTTTTTTTTTAAATCGTAAATATAATTTTATAAAATAGGAACACATGTATGGAAATACAACGTTAGACAAATAATAAAATATCAAAACATTGAAATGGGTTTGAGCAAATCGTTGGAATGAATTTGTTTTTGATAACCAAAGATATTTAAAAAACACAAAGTAGATAATTATTATCCTTCAATTACAGTCAAGCAGCGTATATAAGGCACTCTATCTGGTTTCACTCTCACGAACAAAGGTCAACAAACCATTGAAATTTCGTCGTCCAGAATCTGCTGCAATTCTGCATCTGAACAATCTTCTACATCCTGTTTCTCAATCTACGAAAATAAGAAATTATTTGTCATAACATCATTTTTTGAATAGATTGCGGCTAATGCTTGTACATTGAGATCAAATAATAATAGATGATAAGAATGAAAAATTCCGTTCACAAAGCAGGCTATAACTATGTGATAAATAAATATTCAATAAGGATACACTGAGGTTTACAAAGGAAATGGACACAAGCGAGACAATCACTATTACAATAATCCAAAACAAATACTCGCAAAAACATCATACAATGATTAGATTAGGTATACTTAGAAATAAAAAAAAAGGGTAACTAACAAGTGAGGGCTAACAAGACAAAACTCCTAAGAGAGAAGTGGCGACAAGAAGCCAAAATTAAAAAATATGGTTCTGATGACATTCAGAAAGTGAATAAAATTGTCTATCCGGAAGTTTACTCTTTAGTCTTCTACTGACTCAAATCAGTTTTCTATTGAAGGCAAATCTTATCAAATGGTCATATTTCAATTTCTAATAATCAACGACCGTTTAGGTTGGGATTACTGGAGGTTTCAAACATGGATTTAATCAAACTTTGTGCGAGAAATGATTTTCTGGTTCGAATGAGTATCTAAATTCTAAAATAAAAATAACTTGATCAAAAAAAAAAATGAACTCGACAGTCTTGGTTTCAAAACAACAATCCCAACTAAAAATAAATTTTTTTCGTACAATTTTTTTTCTGAAAATAAGCATGAAGCCAAGTTCCACACACAGTTTTGATAACGATTTGGCTGGCGCCATCTCATGGTAAGAATGTGAGGTGGACTGCCACTCTAAGTGAATGGTTTGACAAGAAATCATTTTAAACCGATTAAAAAAAATGTCACAGTATGAAACAGAATAATGTACGATACACGACACGTTTAAGCACAAGGCCAACGAGAAAGATAGGCCATGACGCTAAAAAATCACGTGAGCATTTTAGTCACAAGCGTCCCACACATCAATTGTTTTTTGAGAACATTTTCTCCTCATTTTCCGCATTATACTGGGTGTCCCATAACTTATCCGCCATTCAGCAGCAGCTGATAATATAAATGAAAATAAAAAGATTTCTCTAATAAATGTAGTGACAAAAAAAACAGGTTGTTGGAAGGAAAACTTCATTTTCCTAAACGGAAAAAATAACAGATTCAAAATCGCTATACTAGCGATTTCGAAGGTGAGAAATCCGAATTCCGTATTGGTTTCAACCTAATTCCTATGGAGGGCGCTTTCTACGTACTTGATGATGAATTGAGGTTTCTATAATTTTTTTATCTGCAAAAGTGAGACTGTTTTGACTTCATACTTAGAAAGAGTGAATCTTTCTACGTGGAAAATATACTTCTGTTGAATTGTATAGATTTTATACTAATACCTATTCTACTGAATCTTATCAGGTTCGGAAATATCTACAAAAAAACCATCATCAGGTCTTCACTTTTAACACCCTGCATTTCGAAAACGGAGGATTTGCGGACCCATAATTATATGAACTTTTACATCATGAACATTTTTGGACCCTGAAAACATACCTGAAGTGTTGACATTTCCTCCTGGATCAACCTGTATAATCATATAGTAACTACTTTCACAGTTTACTAGAGAAAATTCTGGTGATCATGGGTAGGTAAGTGGGTGAAAAATGAAGAAACTTAAAAAAGAAATAGTCGTTTTTTTGTCCAAGTCCAGTCCACGTTTTTTTTTGCTGTTTGCATTTTTGTACCGGCATGCAGTGCACTGTCAACATTCACATATTTGGTTTCACCCTCACTTCGTATTGCCTTGGATCATAACTGCAAAGCGATTTTTCTATTTTGGTGATAACTTTTAGATTGAATTGTTTAAAAACAATATTGTTGAAAATTAGTGCAAGAATCATCAAATAAATTCAAAATAAGACTTCCCTTTTCTCTTTAAAACAAACCTAACAGTCGAGAGGATCCTTGAACATTTCAAGAAAGAACCTAAAATCATGAAAAAAGGCGAATCATAAGAATACTTAAAAAAATGGGTAAGAAACATCAACGAATAAAAGAACTTCATGTGTAATGAAATTTACTCGGATTATCAGTTTTATTGGATGAAAAATGGTTTTTGTTTTTTTACTCAAAAACGACGCATTGCAGAAAAAAAGGACAATACAAAGTATCAAATTGAACAAGGATTCCAAAAATACTTGATGTTTTTTAACATGATATATCTATTGCAAATTATGCAGCCTATACTGCCCGTACGTATTACACTGAAATATCTGGAGCCTTTCTGAATATATTATTATAATATCTTGAATTTGAAACAAACTGGTATTTCAAGTCATGAGAAATTAGGAACACAGATATTACTAATGAACTCTATTTGGTTCTTGAGTGTTCTGACAGCACACGTACACATTTGGGATAAGCCTTCAAAGGATGCAGTAGTCCAAGCTGTAACAGATTTCTACCTCCAAAACTTACTAGATCCAAACCTGCTAACTACATAAAAAATGTCAACAAGTATCTGGTACCATAAACCAATACGAAGTCATGAAGGAAACTAGTATTAAACAATCATTTCAATTATCGAGAATACCAATAATTATTATACTACTAATATTCTCGATATAATTCATGTTAGGCAACATAACGGAATGTTAGGAACTATAATTTTGTTAAGAATAGAGTGGAGAGTACGTAGGTAAGCACATCAAAAGCAAAATATAAGTGAACATCTTACATGATTTTCCTACGCTACACCTGAAAATGAGACGGATTTGAATTTGGCTTGGTGAATTTTTAATATTATGATGCCTTCCCTTCATCTTGATCTAGTACAGGGTGATTCATTTTCAGCGACAGGGTGCCAATTCTCGTAAACTATTTATCATAGGGACCCAAAAAAAAGATCTGTATAGTAATGTGCCCAATGCTGGAAATATATTTCAAGCTTCTAGGATCGCCGCAAGGGGGCGTAACGGTACTGTGAATACAGAAAATCGATATATTTTCGAAATTTATCCCAGTGAACTGCCAAAAAGAATACGGAAACAGATTTTGGACGATATTCTCTACAAAACTGCCCCCGACACTTCTCTCTGAGTTGTCAAATGAAACAGCTACAGGCCATCAAACTTGATGTCACTAAATTGCCTATAATTTCGAAATTCCCTTATGATACCTATTCTCTACAAAATTGGCACCCGACGCTTCTCTCTAAGTCGTCAAATAAGACAGCTACAGGCCGTCAAAGTTGATATTACTAAATTTCCCATAACTTCGGAATCACTAGACCGATTTGACTGTTCTTTGTTTTTTTTTTTTTTAATCTGCTCTTTCTGGTACATATGCTTGGGATCAATTTTATTCGCTTGAGCCGACCAGACAACATAAATTGACAAAGTCAAAACTTTTTTTGAGGTTTTTACGAAATTTATCTCTTGAAATAGAAGAGTTATGGAGACTTCATCAGGAATCTTTCGAAAAATAGCCCCTGTAAATTTGAATATGTCAAAAAGATAGACTTCAGATTTGTTCTGATACGTGTAAGATAACGTGTTCTTGAGTTGATGTTGAAAAGAAAAACCTATAAGTGACAATGCCAACTATTTTTCGTTTTCTTTTATACGAGCAGCTGTCAAGTTGAATAAAGTGCGCCACGAGTCACAAATGATACGATGGACCAGTAAACATCTTATTCAAAAATATTTTCAAAAAATCAAATTACACAAAAAAAAACAGTGCAGATTCCCAAAATGCCCACCGCGTCGCGTCGAGTCATCGGCAAGGCACTCCTACCCTTTTGACACTGAAGTTTACAGGGGCTGTTTCGAAAGAATTCCTCAAGGAATTCTTGAAGGCTCCATAACTTCTTCTATTTCAAAAGATTTAGAATAATTATCTGTGTAATAATTATTAGTGTTAGGAAATGTTCCAAATGACGCGATAAAAGAATCTATTTAGTGAGTTTGAATTTGAAAATTTCGAAAAAACTTTAAAACAGTTTTGACTTTGATAATAATTATGTTGTGGTCAACTGAAGCGAATTAAATTTATCGCAAGCAAATGCATAGGAAAGAGCAGATTTTCTCCTTTAAAACGAGCCAAAGAACCGTCAAATTAGTCAAGGGATTCCGGAGTTCTAGGCAATTTAGTAACACCAAGTTTGACGGCCTGTACTTGTCTTATTTGACAATTTAGAGAGAAGTGTCGTGTGTTTCCATATTTTTTTTGGGAGTTCAATTTCGAAAAATGTCAATATTCTGTTTTCACAGAACCGTTACACCCCCTTGCGGCGAACCTAAAAACTTGAAATACATTTCCAGCATTTTCTCTTGAGCACATTTCTATACAGGATATTTTTTTCTGGGTCTCTATGATGAATAGTTTACGAGGACTGGCACCCTGTCACTGAAAATGTGTCACCCTGTACAGTATGTATGGCCTCCAACTTAAAGAATTATATGGAGAACTTTTCTAGGTCTACAGATTAAAATGCATTGAGAGAACTACTATTTTGCGTTTTGTAAAATGATGAGAACATATTGAATTTCAACAAAAATTTTGTTTGTAACTGAAAACATAAGGTTGCATAATAATAATTTTCATTAAGGAGAACTCAAGTACCTGAATTAAGAATGAAGTTGTTTTGCCCTAGGTGAAATAAAAAATGGAGTTTCATGAATCACCGTTTTCAATAAACCAACGGTCAAAATACTCAAATTAGTATCACATTACAAGAAAAAAACCTTACCACAATTAATCCGTGATCGCAATTTTCCAACAATCTCAGTTTTAATTGCATCAATCCAGTAGGAATACCATTCGTGTTTTTGAGACAAGTATATTCATCCAACACTTCAATATTGACAGTCTTATAAATCTTCTTTTGATACCCCGTTATTCCAATTATATTGATTGGAGGCACTTGACATCCAGTCTCATATTTGTCGATTCCATTAGCTCTCGAAATCATGGGGAGATTGTCAATGATATTTTGTAAAATAGGACGCTTTCGAAGCTGCATAGAAATATTATTGTAATCTGTAGTATTTTGTAATCGAAGTTTGAGAGATTGAAACAGACTGGGATCTTCATAGTAGATGACAGTTAGAAGAAGGTTGAGACTTTCTTGACTAGGTAGATTATTCCCTGCAAAGTGAAATCGATCTAATATTCAAGATATTTTGTTTCAAAATCAGTGTTATTATTTTTATTCACACTCACATTAAACAACAGATTATACATGGTGTCCCGCATAAGAACCGACACAGAGCAGGAGCTTGTAGGGGATCCCAAAATATTATGATCTAACGCAAGTTATAAATATAATAAGTTGCACCTCTAAGAAGTTATACGCCTCGCAAGTGAGATTTTGAATTTCGGAAAAATTGAATATCTCATTGTTACCTTGACTCATAAACTCTAAAATTGGTGCACGTTGTAGTTTATCAAGAGCATTGATCGACACTAATAATTGGAGTCTGATTGAGGCGATCTAAAGGGTTGACAAGGTATGATGCACCCTTAAAATACGACAACGTTGGCTATGAAATCAAACGTTAGACTTGACCATTCGGTAGGTGAGTCTTTTAGTTAGTATTTTTTGCTTTGCATTGTCCAAATTTCCGGGTCGTTTTCTTACTCGATATTTCCAACGCAAGTTATACAAGAAAATCGGTGTTATTGTATTTGATTGCTTGATTAATTTGGAGTTTCTTCAGAACACTCTCTTGGATCTATCTGACGAGGTGTCAGTAAAGCCACTACAACTTAGACTGGGACATCATCATACTCATTATGTTTGACTTTTAAACCATCAGTATCCATATTAAATAATGGATTGGAAAAGGAAATAATCATTTGTAAGGGGAGTTTCTTTGTCCAAATCATGTAAAGAAAAGGGTTCTCGTGGCATACGGACAGAAATTATTTTTCACAAGTTTAGCCTCCATGATCACCAGATCTCAAATGCAGGTCTTCTTTGTTCAGGTACTGTCAAAAGAATATGTGCATTGCGTTTTGATACAACTCTGTAGTCTCAACCCGACTTGTGGAATCGGATTAGGTACAGAGCAGTACACTCATCAGAAACCACCAGCATTTTGGTGATCATTTTGTACATTTTTTGTAACTGCTCAGTGCAAAGTTTATATTATTTCTATTGTTTAAATTGTTAGTTTTTCTATTAAATGATTCTCATTTCTACTTTTCACCTTATTGTAGAGCCTGGCGTTTAATTTCTTAGCTAACGGTGGAATTTACGTCGATTTTTAAAATGACGACTACAAGACTCATCATAATATGAACTACTCAACAAAAAAAAAACGGTACACCCGAAATTTTCGCCTATGTTTGGATACTCATAATTTTTTAATATGCGGTTTGCACCACGATGCAGAGCATATCTTTGCGGTTTATGAAGATGGTTCAAAAAATTAATTCCCTAAAAAACTTCTTTTACACAGGGTGGTAAAAAAAGTACTGGAAATTCTCTTTGTCTTTACTGTCCCCCCATTTCCACAGAGATTTTTTGGAGCTTTTTTTCGTTATGCCCAAGGCATATCAAAAAAAAGGTGCAAAAAATCTCTGTGGAAATATACTAACCCAAGTAGTATTTTAGTAGTACATAGTTTCAAGAATTGCTACTTGCTTACCCCTCATAAACTTGACAACTTCTTCATTCAAAAATCCATGTATCAAACCAAGGGCCCTATATTGCATCATCCACAAATATAAAATTATCTGTACCAGACTTCCTGGATCTCTGTCAAACTCCCCTGCTTTTTTTCTAGTTAATACTTGTGGCAATATCACATTTTCTATATCATCTTTCGAACATTTATAGTTGAGGTTGCTCAAAGCCCAAAGAAATCTTTTGATATCTTTTGTTCTGGGTTGATTTCCTACATACGTATCTTTAGATTTATAGTCAGCATTTTTCAATTGTTCAATGGCATTTCCGGAGAATAATTTCAAGATTTCTTCATCATAGTACAGATAATCAGCATATAGTGCCAGAATGTGGCATATTGCTCCGAAAGAGTACAGCTGATAGGTTTTATTAAAAAATATTGTATGAGTGATGGAGCTTAAAATATCATCATCTTGGCATCTGTTGTGTCTTAGGGTCTTGATTAATGTTACAAAAATTGCTGAATCATTCAAAAGACCTAAATTATCATTTATATACAACTTAATTCTATCTAGCACGAACTTGTTACGGACTCTCGTGCTGGTTTTAAATGTAGAGTTACAAATAATACAGAGGTCTTCTTTGGATAACGTTTCAATATCACTCTTGGAAAATAATTTGAGGCATTTCCTAAGCATTTCTTGTGCTTCTGAACTTTTTTTTAGTAACCCCACATAGAAAACCAGATGTATCAAATCATCTTTAGACAATTCGTTTATACTGCCCATCAAATGGTTCAATGCCAGATGAAAAAAATGTACTGAAGTTATTCTGTGGGGTATAACATTCATAAATGAGCATAGTATGTCGAATGTATTTATTATGCTGAGATCCTGAAGCCGTTCGCAGCATTCTCTATCGATAGCTCGTATTAATTGCTCAAATTCACGTTTATTATCAAACAAATTCAATCCATTCAACACTGTGGTAACTTGACCGATTCGGAGATTTCTTATTTCACTGGCCTTCATTTTCAATATCGAGGAAATTGCCATTTTTTTATCATCATTTTTGGGAGCCCTATTATTGTCTAGATACATACGAATTCTTCCAGTTAATGTGTCTCCATTAAGGGGTTGTATTTTATCACCAGTAATTGCCCGGGCATGGTTTCTCACCTGGATTTGAAAATTTCTGTAAACTGAATTCGTTGGCAAGTGTTTAAGCCGAGAGAACATTGTTCTAAGTACTTATTTTTAGAATACTGGCACTTGAAATATAAGGTAGATTCCCCATAATTTAGCGTTTTGGGAGGATACGAGATAAATCATCTAATCATGAAATCAAGGTCGTTTGGTTTATTTGAACTATTGTTTTTGTGTTTTTAGTTTTTGATTTGATACGATAATATTTGAGGTTAAGGTTTTAAAAGAATTCAAATCCCGCTCATTTAACTCAATTGCGATGTTGCCGAGTGTGGGTATATCGCAGGTATTACCTGGTAAAGATTACTAGATAGCAAAAAAAATTGTTAATGAATAATAAATAATTATAGTTAGTTCATGTTCATATTAGCATCAATGATTAAGGAAAAACTGATTTCTTTACAGTAAACATAATTTTAATTTTATTATTTATTCAATTAAACAGAGAATCAACTAAAATTGCACGATATACTAACGAAAACTAATCCAATTTAGCCAAAACAACTGATTTATTCTTATACCCACTTGAAAATTAGATTTGCATTTTTTACAGGTAAATATAAGTATGAATTGGGTAGTTGAGAACGGAAATTACTCTATAGTGAGAAATATAAAGTGGTCAATTTCTTAGAATAAAACTGTATAGTTCTTACTCTTCTCATTTTTTTTTTTTGAAAATTGATTATCGATGGAGTAAGGGTGCAGTTCAACACTCTGAACTTAAATTCTATTCGCAGTTTTTTGGCAATGCTTTTTATACATTCTCTCTGGTTCAAGTAGTGTTTTCTCCGTATTGAATCAAGTCAAAGGCTAATACTCCATATACTTAATAGGTGAGTTTTCTCACACATAGTAATCTTTTTACCATTCATGGATTGATCTCAAAAGTGACCATTTGTTATAGTATAAACGTTGTTGTTTCACGCCTAGTCAAATCTTATTTAATATTCTAAGAACACGGATGATGCAATGATAGTTAATGGCGTCCTTTTGTCGTTTTAAAATCTATTTTGAATTAGTCACGTTATATTTTGATAGAAGGGGTATTTTGCCTTTATTCAATGATTATTATTCAGTAATAAAATGTTTAAAACGGATTTAGCTGGGTAGGTTGTTGGACTTGTTGGTTGTAGTATTAAGTATTACTATAACCCCAGGGTACGTGTCTCGGATTAAATCGGCGCTGTTGCTTACTCCGCCGTTATTATTGCAGCTACGATGATGTATAAATCAGCAAACTAGGTATAGTACCTAGGATTTTTTCTGCTGATAGAAATGGTGAAAATAGAAAAACAATTGAACATCGCGTTTTCGATTTATCTCATGAAATGTATTTTTGTTAAATGAGATATTGAGTATATTTTTGCACAGTGTTAAATAATTTTCTTAGTAAAAAAGTTCATTTGCACTAATTTACAGAAAATTTCAGATATAAAAATTCTCTATAGAATTCCAAATAGTGAAACAACTGAATAATGGTTGCCATTGACTATCAATCAGCAGAATTAATCCTACTAGTTTGCTGATTTATCATCATCGTAGCTGCAATAATAATGAAGTTTGCAATGGTGCCGACTTGATCTGATGCACCCTGTATAGGTATTTTCTGGGGATTCTGTTTTTTTTTTAATACCTATTGAAGCCCTAAAAACTACAAGGCAAGAATTACCAATGAAAATTCTGGATATAATTAGAACTCCTCAGATAACGAAATATTTTGTTAATTATTATCAATTTCGTTTTTTACAATTCTAGATATTTTCTGTGTACATACCTACACATTACCTACCACCTCGCCTTCCACGAAAGATGAGCCGGTCAGGAGACGCCGGGAACGTGGTGAGTTCATCATTTGTTTCTTGAATTACCCACGAGATTACCCAGCTTCAATCAATATTCCTTTCACATTTTTATTGATTGTCTATAAGTATATTCTATTTTTACTTCCTTTGTAAAAAAAAGCTAAATTATTTATCGGAAATATGACTAAGAAACAAATTTAGCTAATCAAATCTTCCTTTTATTCGGGTGTCAGAGGAAAACTATTGTTATAATTTTCTGAAAATTAAAATTTTCAAATGTACCTATGGGTATGGGGTATGGGGTGGTATGGTCATATGTATAGAAAAGGCCTCAAATTTGGTTGAACTCTGATCCTGCATCAGCTGGTGCATCAGTTTATCTAAGAAGTAATGGTGCATTCAAGAACTTCAATCCATTTGTCAGTTTACGTACCTTGAGAGGGGTTCATCAAATGTTTTTGAGTCTTTATTGACTACGATGAAATTATTTTATATTGTATTATTAAGAATATAACAATCTCATAGTCCGTTAGTACAGGGTCATTCCGTATATATTGACCAATATGCTAGCGGCGTTATCTATGGAAATATGAAAATTTTGTAAATATGAAAGTCTTAGATATTCATCTGAACTTTTCAAAAATCCTATAAAAAAAAACAAAAGACTATCGGAATGTCAATATTTTTCCAAAAGTAGCATTTTTTTCAATGGAACCCCCTCTGTGTCATATATTATGAAAGAGCTTATTTTCCCGATTTCAAAAATATATTGTTTGATATCTTTCTGATGATTCGTTCAGTAGATATTTGGGTTAAAAAATGTGTTAAAATTGGTATTGAAATCCCGGTTGCCATGGATGAAGTTGCACACATTTATTAACTGGTGAATATTTGGAGTAACATCCAGAAAATAAAGTTATTTGACCTCCATTTCTATTGATTCAATCTATATAATCACGATTCTATCATTTTTTCCATAGCAACAGGCATGTGAATTTTAATTTTTGAACATTTTTACTTGAATATCTCCTGAACGACTCATCAGTAAGGTATCAAACTATAAATTTTTGAAATCAGGAAAATAAGCTGTTTCATAATTATATGATAATATATTAACATAATGGAGGTGTCAATATACAGGATGTGAATTTTCGCAAACTTTAAAGAGTGACTAATTTTGAGAAAAAAAAACATTGATATAATATAAACATGGGTCCACAACGGTTTTTTTGTTAAAAGTCCCGATGTTAATTAAGGATCTTACTAAACATATAAACTCAAATTTCATCAGTCATATTATACGATACAAAAAATCGGCTCTTCAATGGATCACTATACTTTGGGCTAAAAGCATTTGGATCTTTTGAGATTTTTTACAACTCTACCATTTAGTATTTCAGACATTCACGGAGAATGTGAGATGATTGTTCTGAGGATTTATTTACTTTTGAGTTATAATCTTCTGTTCTATCAGTCTGAACATTCGATATACATTGTTATATTTATTACCGGTGGTTTTGCGAAAATTAATTGATTTGAAATATCCATAATTTAAAATTTGGTGGTGCTTTCTATTAGAAGCGTCAAGGCTGAATCGTTGAAAATATTTTAGACCGAAAGATTAGAGGCCATCATCCAATAGTCCTTGATAAGAGCGAACAAAAAAAATGTTGATTACCATATCAAGCTGTAAGTTCGTGTATAAATAGCTTATCAGTCACGATTGAAACAACCTCTCTACGTGGGAAAACTTTGTCCGAGTAAGGTTTTTGTTCGGCACCTCGGAAAATATTTCGATGTCATCATTTTAGGTTATATGTATGTATACCCACAAAGTGGAAGTACCTAATATTCTTGTCGGACAAAGTTATACTGACACATGACTACACCTAGTTAAGCATTTCTGGAAGTATAACCTAAAATCATGACATCGAAATATTTTCCGAGGTGCCGAAGAAAAACCTTACTCGGACAAAGTTTTTCCACATAGAGATATGGTTTCGCTCGTCACGGATAAGCTATACACGAACTTACAGCTTGGTGGTAATCAACATTTTTTTTGTACGCTGTATCAAGGACAAGTACTTAATCACATTTTCAGAACAAGCCTATGTCCAATTCTTCGTACACGTCTAACCTGATGAGAAAATTGAGTCTCTTTATAGTACATTATTCACTATATTTTTCTCTATAACATTTTGTCATCATCATCTTTTATAGTTTGTTTCTCTTTTTTTCTAGAATCATACTGGGATCCAGAAAATGTTTATTTGGAATAAAATTTTATGTTAATTATTTGGAGAAAAATGTTCAGTTTTATGGTAAGAATGTTTGTTTTTTTTATGTAATATATATTTTATTTTTGTTTTTTAAATAAAGAGATATTTTATTTTCTAATGCAGTTTTTCATTTTTTAGCCCCTTTATCCTACATTCCTCTCATTAGAGATAATATTTTTTCAGGTAAAGTCAATTTATAACCAAAAAGCACGAATATGAATAAAGGGTTACTGTTAAACGTGAAAACAACAGAATCACTCATCTCATTTTTGAACTTCTTACATATCAGAGATCCAAAACTGATAGTGTTTTCGATTGGGAAAACAAGGGTTGCACTGGGTTTGACCTCGGGCAAAACCAGTTATGATGAAAATTTGCTCTAGGGCAATCCCAATCGAACACACATTTTCCATCGAGTGCTATAATATTGCACGGTAAAATTCCGATCGAATTGAAATGGAATCATTAAACTTCTTGAAAATCTAATATTATATTTTCTCAGCGTAGCGGCTGAAGCGACTCTGAAACTGAACTAATTAGAAGTCCATCTCTCATTGCCAAATGACAAAATCTTGAGACCAATTATATCGTATTATATAGATCATAGATACTAGGAACTACTTTTTTGAGAAAAAAGGTATATGCACAAGATCTTAAATGAAATTAATTCAGTTTTGAGTAGGCACTCGTTTTCCATAACTCGTCAACGCCAGTATTTCCTTTTTTTGGCAGTAGGTACTAGATTCCATAATAGCTCAAACTCGAAATTTGTTGTCCACCCACAGAATCACCTCACGAGACGTTTATATCCACCATTTTTCATGTTTTTTTTTCAATTTTGCTAATGCACCGAAATTGCACTATACCAGCACGAGCTCAAAGACCGCGTGCCAAAAAATCTGCACTGAGTGCAAAACTCATTGACCCGGCTCCCCAATCGAACATAAAAATCCACTCGATTTCTACCAATCGAACATAAATATTGCCCGAGTGTTGCACCAGTGCTGCCCGATTTTACCAATCGAAAACGCTATGAGTTTGGCGATTTGGTTTTTTCACGTTGCTAAGTAACTTTTTGTTCATATTGGTGTCTCTAGGCTATGAATGAATTTTGGAAATACTGTCAGATCAATAGAAAAATTAGATTTTTTCAACGTCACAAAAACGTTGGAAATATCATTAGTTCAGGTAGAAATAATGTTAAAATAATACATGAATATCGATTGATACAATGTCACAAAAATATCAGGAATATTGAAGTCATCAAGATACTTTCAAGTGAAAAAAACGTTAAAAAATGCAAATAAAAATGTTGTCATTACTGACGTTTTTATAAGTATGTTGCAAGTAAGTTAAAAATAAGTCATGATTATATATTGAAAAGATATATCAAAAACGTCATAAAACATAACGTTTTTGAAAGTAACGTTATCTGCTATACAGATTAATCGTTTATTTAACGTTAGATTAACGTCATTACGCAAATGGACGTTTTTGGACATGACATTAGATTGACATCATTTTAATGTTATCTGGCTATGTGGGTTGCCATGCGCTCATAATATTTTGACGATTTCTCATATTTGGGGCTTTGTCGGGATAAGCAATTCAAATTTGCCCACCGTTTTCCCGCATTTTGTTGAGGGCGCCACATACGAATAACCTATATTTTGATCTTTGATTTGAATGGTCTCAATAACCTTTTTGTGCTACACGCTACACTAGCCCAGTTTACATCGATAACTCGTTTAGTTCGGTCCGATAGGACCAAGCTGGTGGGGATAGTACGGTAGGACCAATGCTTGCTTCCTGCCCGTTTACGCACCGTCTTGCAACGCGTGAACTAAATGAGTACGCGCGCAATTCGTCAAACGTCAAAAACAAGCCGAAATTATTTATCAACACAATTCGTAACCAAAAAAAACATGAGTAAGTACGCTCAGATTGCCTTAGAAACTCAGAACCAACACAATCATTGAGTTTTATAATAACCTTTTAGTTCGCAACTGTTTACACCATTCGAACCAAATATTTGGTTCGGATATAGTCCGAATTTGGTACTTGGTCCGCGGACCAAGTTGTCGGTATAAACTAGGCTACTGTATGCGAACTGAGAGTGAATATTCGTATTCACCACCTTTTGAAATAAAGGTTTTTTGGATAGCATTAGTCGTTTTCGAGAAAAACGCTACAATAACTTTGGTCGCATGTGATCAATACGAATTTTTGAATTTATTTTCAACCTTAAACATAGCATGGTTTGGAATCATACCCTATAAGTAGCCGAACAAACAAGTTTGGAGAAAATTATTAGTTTTGACAGTTGGTAATTCTGCAAATTTTTTATCCTTGTTTTTTCCATTTTCAGTATTTTTGTCGTTGACCACCATCAGCGCGTAACAAAAACTTTCCATAAATGACCAACTTTACGAAACTAGATTATTCTCAAACCTTTTTTATGTCAAAAGGTTGAGAGAATAGTAATATTTGGACAAAAATCACATACAGTGTAGCACAAAAAAGTTGAGGCCATTGAAATCGAGGTACCTATACAGGGCTTTTCACTTAAAACTCCGCACGTCAATATCTCGGAGACGAATAGGAATATTTGATTTCTGTAAAAAGTAGGCAATGTATGGAGTCGAGTAGTTATTTTTCACAGTTAAAAAAATTCGACGCCTACCAAGAGTAAAGCGTCGCGACGCATCGAAAATATCAATCGATTGCAGGGACTTTGAAATTACGCGCATGCAAAAGTATTTATATACTTTTCTGTGATTCAGTCGAACTCATTTATTCTACTCAGTTCTGAGATATACAGTGTGTCCAAGATAAGGATGTCTATCACGGGGATCTTGGAAACCGTGAGAGATACAAGGTCGGTTTAATGGAGGCAAAGTTGCGTATTTTGATGCTTAACAAAATGCCGTTTTAAAAGCAAAGAAATTCCGACTAAGTCCGAAATTATCCGAAAAAAAACCGAAATTTTTCAAAATTGTTTTCGTTTTTTTCTGACCACATTTGAAGAGATATTTTGAAATGAATAGAACTTCTTCATTGCCACTTTTTGCCCTTTACAAGATAGCGTTATTAAATTGAAGAACCGACGTTTCGTCTATGAGCAGCCATCATCAACTTTGTTTTTTTAAATACGGTCCTGGATTTTTTATGACGGATTTTGAGGGCCTCTTATGTTCCTAAACCAACAATGTATCGGAATTATTCAAACAAATTATGTTGATGGATTTTTCCATAAGAACTCATGTGTTAAAGAGAGACAAAAAATACATTTTTAATAGGATTAAAAACAACCACCTCTTTTTTCGGCATCGGCATCCTTCCTTTATCGGCTCCTCTACTAGAATCTAGTAATCTAGTATAACCTGCGTTTCACCTGTCAACATTTCCGGTGGAAGAAACGGCCTCCGGAAACTTCAGTCGCAATGTTAAAGAATCCCAATACCCATAGTATTCTGTTGAATGACAATGACAAAAGTTTGTGAAAAATAATTTGGGAAAGCGAAAGATTGTTTTACTCGCAAGCGTGCTCGCAAGATTGCGATCAGCAATCGTATTCTTTAGAGAAATGGGAGGTTCTTCTTCATTAGTTGATCATGGACCATGCAGTTTTATTAAGGGGATGAGATGAGGATGAGATCTATACAGCTAGGGTGTAAATAAAAGTGCGAATTTGGTTAATTTTAAGAAAAAAAACTTTTTATCTATGAACGTGTGTATGTCCTAAAAATTCCTAACTTTCGAGATACAGGGTGAAGGGTGATAAAGATTCAAAAACAAAACATATCGCACCTTCGATACAGCAAGGGCACATCTCGATTTGTTTTGAATAGCGAATTAATGCCCTTGTTGTACCGAAGTTGGGATCGATATTTTATATTAAAAGGCCTTTTGATGCATACCAAATTTCACTAAAATATCTACAGGGGTTTCATAGATATCATAAAAAAACATTATGTTTTTCTTTAATCTGTATCTGAAAAGTTAGGATTTTCAGAACATACGTTATCCATATTATGAAGTTTTTTCTTAAAATCAACCCAAGAATCACCACCCGAATTTTTTGCATTCATTAATTTACTCCCTGAAAAAAATCGCCAGCTCACGTCAACAGAAAAATGCACCATTACTCCTTAAATAACCGATACGGGAGATCAGTTTTATCAAATTTAAGGCTGTCTACAGTGTGGCCATTTATAAGTGTGCAACATATGGTTTTTTTTTTTAATTATTGCAGAACCAGGAATTCGAATATTGCGGAAAGTTGATGCATGTTCGATAATCTTATGTGCAATTAGAATGGTTGCAAGTCAAACAGCATAGACGGTGAGTCCAAAAATATAAAAATGGTTCAAAAAGTACCCTTATTTTAAAAAACTCAGCAAAATGTCGTGGAGAATAGTTTTTCAGAATTAAAAGTTATTCCTAAATAACAAAAACAATGCGTCCTGGAGAAAATTCATTTTTATATTGAAAATCATCAACCATCATTTCCCCAAAAAACTTTTTTTTCATATCCACCCCAAACACATAAACTAACTAATCAACATCAAATCAACTTCGCATAACTTTCTCCAAATTCAGGCATTTTTGTAAAATCAACTTGGATTTTCGATTTTTTGGGGATCACGCATACTTCATATTATGTTTTCTTTATAAAATTTTTCGAAATAAGGTTACTAGGTATACTCCCTACATTTTTTTTTTATTTTTTGACCCACCATGCTGTTTGACTTGCAACGATTCTAAATTGTACCTAATAAGATTATCGAGCATGGACCAACTTTCGGCATTATTTAAATTCTGGTTGTGCAATTGATTAAAAAAAGTCCCATATGTTGCACACTGAAATGGCCACACAGAACCAAATACAAATAACGCCAAATTAATGTTGTTGCATGTTCCATAGTTTTATTAGGTGCAATTAGAATGGTTGCAGGTTGCAAGTCAAACATCAAACATGGTGGGTGAAAAAATATGAAAAGTGAAGTAGGTACTCTAAAAAAAATCAGCATAACGTTATAAAGAACAGTTGTTCAGAATCAAAAGTTATGCGCCCTAGAGAAAAAAATATTTTTTTTTCTTAGCAAATAATAAACTTGGGTAAAATGGTGAAAAATGAAAAATGTGCACTTTAAATAATAAGAGTTTTTTCAATATTATGCATATTATTATGATTGCTGATGTACCATGATGCAAAGATTTTCCGGTATTTTAAAGTTCCAACAAACAAGCAAGAAATATAGGTATTCCTTGAAAAAAAAAAATACCTAGTTCTGCAAAAATTGATTAAAAAAATCCCATATTATGCTGCACTTTCAAGGCCACACCGTATACTTATGCTCATGTCCATCACTGTATATTGATATTTTAGTAAAAACTTTTTTAGTAAAAAACAAATTGTTGTTTCAAGAAAAGTCTCTTTCTCCATTAAATTCGAAACAAGAACCAGGCAAGGAACTAGGTATTAGAAGAGTGTACCGTTTAAAACTCAAATTGGTACATGTAGGTACGTAGATTAAAGAGTTTTTCAATTAATCATCGTGAATGTGTAACTAATTTTTAAAATTTCGGTGGAAGGATATCGAAAATAAATAAAAACAGTTAACAATTTCACAAAAATGTAATTATTATTAAGTAAAATGAGTGAAGGAAACAAAATGTTAATTATTTTTCCTTTTCTTCTTCTTGAACCCCTCAAACTGCATACTAGCCAACGGATTGCTTTTCTTGGCCTTGAATCTGGTAGTCAAATCTGACTTATTATCATGCCTTTTCCTCTTTTTCTTGTTGATTCCAGCTAAATTTTTCAGTGTCTCTGGAACTATATATTCTGGGACATCTGACAAGTGTTGTTGTATTCTGACTGTATGTAATGCTTTATCATGTCTCAGAACCTGAAGATCAGTAGGATTATCTTCAAAGTAACTTTTCAACTTCTGACAATTAAATATTTCTTGTTTTATCTCCTTCAATCTTGCCTCTCTTACGGCTATTTTTGTGACAGCCCTCCAAGCATCTTTCGCCCTGTATTTGAATGCTTCGACTTCTTCTAATTTGAATTGGTAGGATTTGAAGATTGAAATGTCATCTTGGCCCTGTTTGAGACGTTTCTCCACATCTTCCAAAAGAGCAGCTTCCTTCATGCTCACTAACGATAGGACACTACCCTGGTAGTTTCCTCTGGCAGTTCTTCCGGCTCTGTGGATATACGATTGAACTGTTAATGGAAAGTCAAAGTTGATGACGTTTGCGACACATTGGAAGTCTATTCCTCTCGAAACTCCAGAATTTTTATCTTTCACTCTTTTTGATTTCTGTTTTTCTTGTTTCTTTTCAGCTTCATCGCTCGGTTGTTCCAGACTTCTTTCATCAGAAGCGACAATTATATCGTAGATTCCCTGGTTAAATTGATTAACTGAATGACATCTAATTGTTGAAGGAAGTTCTGAGTTCAGAACACACGTTTTTATTCCGAATTGTTCCAAATATAACTTGATTTTATAACATTTGTCTACAGTGTTGACAAAAATTATAGTTTTTCCTCGGATTAGATTGAGTTTTAGCAGTGTATATAAAATAGTAGCTTTATCAATTTCTTCCGCTTTCAGATGGTAATGTGTCAATTGACTTGCTGGAGCCAAATCCGGTTGTTCTAGTTTCAGAATGACTGGATTATGTAAAACTATCTTCTTAAGACTCTTCACGTCTTCACTCAATGTAGCTGAAGCAAGAATAGCTTGATATATCTGCGGCAAATGGTCGAGAAGTTTTTTAACTTCTGTTTCATAACCAAACGAGAAAACCAAATCCGCTTCATCAATCACCAACATTTCTAGAGACTTTTTCAAGTTCAAATTACCTGCTAAGACATGCTGCAGACATCTGGCAGGAGTTCCAATAATAATATCAGGTTTCTCCACTAAAAGGGGCTTTTGCACGTTCAAGTCTTCTTGAGGGGCTATATCGACACATTTAACTTCACGAGAACATTTAATAGTTAAGTCTTTGACCACTTTACAAATTTGGTTGCACAGTTCTTTACTTGGAGCCAAAATAAGGGCCTTTGTTTCTTGATGCGCAGAAGTTTGTTTCAAATTCAGAATTTTCTGAATTATTGGTATAGAAAAGGCTGCCGTTTTTCCGGAACCTGTTCTAGCCCGAACTAAGACATCTTTTCCTTCTAAAAGAAGCGGAATTGCTTTTTCTTGAATGAGGGTAGGCATTTCCCAGCCTAGTTTGGCGATGGCTTTTAAAATACGATCATCCAGTTCCATATCACAGAAGTTTTGAGGTTTTTCGTCGCCTTCCATGTCTCAATCAACAATAGACCTGCACTTAACTAGTTCACTTGAGTCGAATTATCAAACAATTTGTTAATTTTGGTTATAAAAATATACTTTAATTTGCTATGAATGCCATGTTTTGAATTCCTTAAGTATTTAGTTAATTAGTAGGGTTATTACCAAGTCAGTTCACATGTCTCTTCGTTTTTATGTAGGAGAAGGTGGTGGGGAGCAGTCAAAATGAGCGGTCTTCTTTTTTAACAAAAAGGTGTACATTTTCTATAGATAAGGTTATTTGAGCAATACGATCCGCATCTATTGTATTCTTTTGTCATTTTTTCTGGCTAAAAAAGGTAGATTGATATGATGCGAAATCTCAACACAATACTCTATGCGACTATTATTGGTATTATCAAGAATACTATTTGCATTCTTGGGTCATTTAGATCAGTCCACTCAAGAGTTTCAAGTTGGTTGTGAAAGATTTGAGCGAGCGAATGCTGTCTCACCTGCATTCCAAATTCCAATTTCAATAATGATCATTATTTCAATACGTTTTTCTTTTTGGTTTTTCAATGAGAAAAAGCGTTGTTTGAGGCCCGTATTTTCGTTTCGTACTTAAACTCGTTTGAGATTTGACGGCGCGGCGTTTAGATTCAAGATTTTCGTATGCAAAGTCTGGTATTTGAACGCCGTCAAATCTTAAACGCATTTGAGGCCCGTATTCTCCGTTCATACTTGAATGCGTTTAAGGTTTGACGGCGTTTCAGTTTGAATACCAGATTTTGCATACGAAATCTTAAATTTAGGCCCGTATTCTCCGATTCTACAGTTAAACTCCTTCAGCTAAACGCGTTCAAATAGTTAAACGTGCTCAACTTTTTCTTGGTATGCACCCAAGGTCAATTGATATGAAGAGGTTGCGCCGTAACTAGGGAATCGGAAATCCACGAACGATAAACCGAATCGATCCCGTCACCGAGCTCCATTATTCGACATTCCTGTCATCGGTGTGTCATCTTGATGTCATAACATGTCCGTATTTCAGGGTCTTAAAACTTTTTTTACCGAGTGTCGGCCGTTTTTAAACGTGTTTGAGGGTAAGTTATTACACAGCGTTTGGTATACATTGAAATATCTTCTTATTACCAAGTGTGAACCATATTCCATCTTTTTTTTAGATGTGTATTTGAATTTCAGAACTGAATCGGAGCCGACTGACGTCATTTTTGTCCGAATTCTGATTCGTCCGAAACCCGAACGTATAACGACGCAACCTTATTACTATCAATTAACCTTGGTATGGACCGTGCTAATTTTCGCAACGTTTAGTTAAACCTAGAAAAAGGTCGGCAACGTCGAAAATTCTGGGTGTTGACAGTTGAGATTAATGATATTTGGGTTTAAATTGAATTTTACTTTGAAGTGGATCATTCAAATACCTACTTGGAAAACGGGAATCATATGTTACCATCCAGATCGAATTTGTGTTCAAACTCACGCTTATGCCAAATTCAATGTAGATGGTATCTTATAATTCTGATTTGGCAAGATGAAATCGGTCACTTCCACTTTGGAGTGAAATTCAATGGAAACCCTCAGGCATGCTATTTATTATTTATAATATGTTATGCAAATGCAGATGTAGAAAGGTACGAAACGAAAAATCAACAGTAGTAAGATTTTTTCAGAAATCAGAATATCCATAATCTGTTAATGCAGAAGTGAACGTGAACCACATAAAATCTCAAAGGCATTCATAATTATTCATATATGTGGTTGAATCATTTCCGCCGTAAAAAGTTTAAACCTATAGTTTTTTTCAAGTTAATTTTTGTGTCTGCGTCCATTTCCGTATGTGTTTTCGCAAAAAATTATTTTTTTTTTCTTTTATGATACTTGATCTTGGCTTGATTTTTCTTGTCCCCTCAGCCTCAGCACCACCTAGAGAACCAATAATTTTGGTGCTATTGCATATGATTAAATGATAATGCGGGAAAAGGACAGGAAGCTAATGAATGAAAATAAAATAACGTGGTGAATTATTATTATTTTACGGACATCCCAAAACTCTCGGGAAACGTGATATTATTTGAATAAAACGATTCAGGTATTTCATCAATTATTGTAAATGACATTTTGATTCAACTCTCTTGAACACACATCTGCTTTGGCATTGCTGACTTTGTATAAATGAGACGAAAAACACAAAATCTCCGGAGAAAATGAAATAGTTAAAGTTTATTGAATTATTAAAATGAAAATGGTCTGGCCGCTTATAATATTATTTTTAATTTGTATGTAAATCCATGCAGGAACCATTAATATGTCGAAAATATTGGCTTCTAGAAGTAGGTATAATCATTCGTCTTCAAACTCCTTAGTAAAAAATAAAATAAATACACTCACAGTGAGATGATAAGAAAAACAATCAGGTATCAGCACCGAATAACTATTATATAATAAATAAAATGTTCGGTGGTATTCATATTATGTCATGATAACATTTTTTCCAAGACGCACGCATCTTCCGCCACAATAGCTCTGTCCACAAAATTTAGTTTTTTATTGAAAATGGTGGATGTATGTGTAACATGAACCCCTATAAAGTTTTTCAAAAAATAGTCAAATATTTTCTGCGTTATTCGCTGAACAAATTTGCCAAAACGCGTAGAGGCTAGAAATGGAGTGTGACGCCACCTACGCGCTCATTTACTGTAGTCATAGGTAACGTACTGTAGCCATCATAGAAATAGATAAATAAAATATGACTGGTGTATAGCGCACACGGTTCGGCATTGAAAATAATATTATGGTGGCAAGAAAGTGGTGTTTTGTGCCTGAGTGCACAAACCAACAAGTATAGGACACTAACGAAAATTCTTGTGAGTACCCAATGCAGACAGCAAAAAGAAAATTATGGTTTGACGCAGTGAGACGGAATTTTGAAAACGTTTGAAAGCCGAAAGATAACACTTTGTCAACAACTACATATTATCAAAAACTACGTCACGTCCACCTTCGGCAAATTATGTGAATCTCCTTTATGGAAACCATCCTCCATATTTGCGGTGAATAAGTAAACTTTCCTGATAGTTAATGGCAATGCTCTATACTGTCGAACTCAAAACACATGCAAACTTTGATATTGTTTTGACGTCCAACCTAACAATAATTGTTCCGTCTTTTTAGCAAGTATCTGACGTCACAGTGCGTTTTGTTCGCTAAACCAAAGGACTCATTTTCAACGGCTGCTGTTGTATTTAAGATTGATTTTTTTGCACGCACACTTCGAATGTAGTTATTATCATATCGAAATCTTCGTTTTACAATACGTTTAACGTATAATTTTTTTTTGTGGACATATCTATTGAAGCCGTTTAAATCCTTAAACACTCCAAACCGAGCGTTTAACTTTGAATTCTTTTAACCGACTTGAACTTGTCTTATTTCGCCGGTGCATACGAAATCTTGTATTTAAACGCCGTCAAATCTTAAACGAGTTCAAGTACAAACGGAGAATACGGGCCTAGGTATGAACGGAGAATACGGGCCTGAGTAACAGTAACCTTTATGGTGGGTCCTCATGTGCGTATTTCAAAGACGGCGTTTTTGCGTTTTGCGATAGGATTGGTCCGTGATATTCCCGCCGTCATGATTCAAAATTTTACAACCAATCAGAATGGGTATGTCAAAAAGCTTTAAATGTCAAAACGCGGCCACTACGCCTATGGAGACGCACCATTACACAACAGAAAAAGTCAGGAAAGTTTGTGAATAGAAGCTTACACTGGCAACGCTGCCGGGGGCTGTAGAAAATTGCTTCACAGCTGTTGTTTGACGTTGTCTTATCAACACTATCAGTTGACGTTTGACGTGCAAAATTTGTTTAGCAAATTTTAAAATTACACGTCATTTTATTTATAAATTAAGATCAAGAATACAAAGGGTGATTCCTGAATTTTTCATGTATACTTCTCATTTTTCGTGATATTGAATTAGAATGGGTTTATCTAGACAAGAAATCAATTTCAGGAGGCTTTTAGCCAAATGTGAGCTTATGTGCAAAACCCAAAAAGATGATGAAAGGTTTGATAAATATATCAACACTCTGGAGAATATGGTTTATGAGATAAAGAAAAATGCTGGGTAAGAATTCAGTACAATGTAGTACTTTGAGGAAACTCATCTTTTCATTGAAATAAATAAAGTAGTTCTTCACTTTCAATTCAAGTATTACATTTTCTCAATTTTCTGTCATTATTTTCAACTACAAATAATAAGATTTGTACAGTTTATTAAAGACCCTTCTAATACATTATAACGATCATCCAGTACCAGGTCTAGTACCTAGTACCTACTTCCTTAAAACCTCTTTGAAAACACCCGCAAAAACATTTAGGAGTAGGTTGAAACATGTTTAACATTAAGTAGTTATTTAAACATAAACATTTATTGTTAAGTTTTATAAGACCATAACGCCATATTATATTTGTCAGTAAGACGCAAAAACATTTTGAGCTGCTGTTTCAGTCAGACCCAAGCTGCGCTGATGACGCCTAGTAGGCAGAAAACGTTCGTAGATTGGTCTGACTGAAGAAACAGCTCGAAATGATTTTCCTTTGATAAACATTTATGTTGTTTTGAATTTAAGGTACATTACATAAGAAGGTATGTTAGAACAACCTGTGGCCAAGAAAATAAAATTCATTTTGCAGAATAGCCACCAAATTATAAATGACTAGTCAAGTACCTCGTTGCATAGTCTATGACCTTTTCTTTTATGGTGGTATAAAATTGAATATCTGACGTTTCGTCTTCGAAATGCCATCATCAACTTTATTTTTTTAAATACGGACCTAGATTTTTAATTTTTTTTCTAGTTATCTTTTGACCACCTTGAGGCATTAAGGTGATCAGATGAGGGCGTAGAGTGATGGGTTGCCGTAGCAACCTTAATATTATCCATTATTATTGTTATTTCCAATATTTTGTTAAAATGATAATATTTTTGAACACTCGCAGAAATTGATTCAGTTTTTTATATGTATTTTTTTTATTTTCCATGTCATTTGTGGATTTTATTTAATTTCATTAAATGTATTGTTATTGCATTTTATTTCGATTTTGGTTCAGTCAATAAGGTTTGTTTATTTGTGCAGGTTTTCTCATAATAATAACGTGTCGAATAAAGAAGGATTTATGAACCAAACTATGTGTTCTGGTATTATTTTTCACATGAGTATTTTTTTCGATGGTTGCGATACCTCAATGCATTAAGGACGTCAAAAGATAACTTAAAATAAAATAAAAAATCCAGGTCCGTATTTGAAAAAATTAAGTTGATGATGGCAGCTCGAAGACAAAACGCCAGATTTTCAATTTGATACCACCATCTTGTAGAGGAGAAAAAGTGGCAATGACAAAGTGTAATTTATTTTAAAATGTCTTTTAAAACAAACCCAGGAAATGATGAAATTGCGAAATTTCGGTTTTTTTAGAATATCTTCGGAAGAAGTCGGAATTTTTCAAATTTCAAAATGAAATTTTCGTGTATATAAAAATGCGCAACTTTGCAACCATTTAAAGGACCCTGTATCTCTTATAATAACTGAGATCCCCATGCATGAACTCGAATCTGTGGCACCCTGTATAGACACATCTGTATAGACACATCCTAGTGTCTTCAAGGATTGCAAATTTACTGGCGGAGAGAAGATTTTTTTTAGGGTCGGTCAGGTTAGTTTTAGTCAGGTTGGGTTAGATTTGGTTAGTTTGAGTTAGTTTTTTCTGGCATAAATGGATGCCGCGTAAGCGGCATCCTTGATACGTTATTTATATTAAAAATCAAATATCATAATTTTTCCCTCCGCCAGTAAATTTGCAATCCCTAAAGACACTAGAATGTGACTATATAAGAAAATTTGAAAATCATCGAAAAATAGCAGAAAACCGTATAAGCAATTATTGTTACCAAATTGCTCGCCAAATTGTGTATGTGTGTGAGTATGTTATTAATAATAATAATAATAACAACTTCTTCATTTGACATTATTTGTTAATACAATACATTATAATCATATTCTTTGTAACAAATCGTTTTCTTCAGGGTGTCCACTCTACAGTGTCCCCCCCTCGTGCCCACCCTTGTGAAATTTTTCTTTATTAACCGACTTTCAAAATTTTTAGTTTCTTTGTCTCGTCAACCCTTTTTGAGCATATGCAAAATTGGTTCCAGGGCCGTACTTGTAGATGTAGATGTAGATGTTACAGTGGGTGGCTCACGCCAAAACCTGCTTAGGCCTCCTGGGCCCGTTGCAACCCACACTAGATAGAAGTGAGATTATTGAAGGCACGATGCTTTCGCGAAGCTCAGCAGGTCCCTCAAATAGATCCCTTCCAATTCCTGGAGTGTTGTGAGTTCAGCTCCGAAGTGTTCCATCCTAATGCTACGAAGAGCCGGACATTCCGTTAGGATGTGGGCAACGGTCTCTACGTCTTCAAGGCACCACCTACAGTCAGAATCTTCCCCGATCCCGATCCTATGGAGGTGACCCTTCAGGTTCATGTGACCAGTTAATAGACCAGTCATTGTGCGGAGGTCTTTTCTGCTCATATTTAGGAGCTCTTTGGTTCTGCCCGTATCAGGTCCTGTTATCATTGCCTTGGCATGTAGCATACCAGGGGCATTATTCCAGCATAGAGTGGCCTTTTCGAGTAGAAGTTTCTTCGCCTCGACCATTCCTATTGCTTTAGGGATGCCAATCATTGGTTCGGGTCCTATCGGCCTGTGCGATGAACCACTTTTGGCAAGTCTGTCAGCTTCAATGTTCCCCTTTATACCGCTATGGCCCGGGACCCATATTAGCCTCACCTTGTTGTTATTTTGAATTATCTTATGCAGAACCTCTTTGCATTCTAGGACTGCTTTAGAGTCTACTGCCTTCCTCACAACAGCCTTTAATGCTGAAGTGCTATCTGAACAAATGTTGAAAGTTCTGTGATTTGTGCCGCTCTCAAGAATGTTATATGCACATTGTGTTATGGCGAAGATTTCGGCCTGTAGGATCGAAGCGTAGATCCCGAGCGAGAAGGTCATTTTATTGTCCCTCCCGCTCTTGCAGAATCCTGCTCCTGTGCCTCTCTGATGTTTGGAGCCATCAGTAAACCACCACGACCCTTCTCGTGTTTGAACTGGTCTGTTCTGATCCGTCCAATCCTCTGGTCTAGGAATAATCAGCTCAGGCGAGCTACCAGCATAGAAGATTGGAGTCATGTAGTCGGAGTGCATTAGCAGCACTCCATCTTTTATCTGGGGTTCACTCATGATGACCGAGTGTCCCTTGTTCCTTAGCTTCAGATGTTCCAGACAGTGAAGACGGTATGCTGTTCTGAGTGCAACACTCTCTACAAACAAGTGCAGTGGGGGTAGCTCCAGAATTACCTCCAACGCTCTCGTTGGTGTGGTCCGTACTGCGCTTGTTATACTGATGCATCCCATCCTTTGAACCTTATCAAGTTGCCTTTGGATGTATGCTTTCTTAGTTGCGGGCCACCATACTATGGCTCCGTAGGTGATCAGAGGTCTGATAACCATAGAATAGATCCAGTAAACTATTCTGGGTTTCAGTCCCCATGTTGTCCCTATAGCTCTTTTGCATGCCCATAGAGAGCATATGGCTTTCCTAGAGCGTTCTTCGATGTGATCTTTCCAGGACAGTTTCTGGTCAAGAGTTACTCCTAGGTATTTGACCGTTTTCCTGTATTCCAGGACTCTTCCTGAGAGGGATATCTCCGGTTTGAGTCCTGGTTTGTATTTCCTGGTGAATAACAGGATTTCGATCTTTTCGGGGTTGATCCTAAGTCCTTCAAGGGAGCACCACTGTTCTATAATTCTCAGGGCTCGCATTGTGGGTGCTCTCAGCTCCTGAATGTGGCTACCCGTCGTTAGGATCACCAGATCATCAGCATAGGCCTGTGTATACAATCCCGAATCGTTCAGCTGCTTCAGCAGGCTGTCCACCACAAGACTCCAAAGGGGAGGGGATAAGACTCCACCCTGGGGACAGCCTCTGGCAGCCATAGTTCTGACATTTTGTCCGTTTAATTCGGCAAATATCATCCTTTGTGATAGCATATTTGATATCCACTGGGTCAGTGTTCTTTCTGAGCCCCTTGCCTCTAATGCTCGACAGATCGATTCAAAGGAGGTATTGTCAAATGCGCCTTCGATGTCCACAAAAGCACCCAATGCTGATCTATTTCCGTCTAGCGCTCCCTCTACCTTGGTGATAAGGTGATGTAGCGCCGTGTCCGTCGATAGACCTTGTCGATAGGCATATTGATTGTTATGCAGTGGCGTGGATAACAGATGCGTTTCCTTGATGTATCTATCAACAAGTCTTTCCAGTGTCTTGAGTAAAAAGCTTGATAGACTAATCGGTCGGAAGGACTTGGGGTTGGTGTAGTCTGATTTCCCTGGTTTCGGGATAAATATCACCTTCACTTCCCTCCAGCTAGAGGGAATATAGCCCATGGCAAGGCATGAACGAAAGAGCTTCACCAGGAATGCGGTTACACGATTTCCAGCTTTTTGTAGCAAGGCCGGAAATACCCCATCCATCCCTGGAGCTTTGTACGGAGAGAAGGACTCGAGAGCCCATTCTACCTTTTCATAGTCGACTATCCTCTTTGCAGTTTCAAAGTCTGGAGCTGTGCGGGCTCTTACCTGATGTGGGAGTGCAGCGATTTGCCCCGATCCAGGAAAGTGCACTTCCAGTAGCCTGTTAAGCGTCTCCTCCTCGGACAAGGTTAATTTACCATCCGCTTTAACTAGGCATCCTATTTTGGCTCCAGGGTCCTTTGCTAAGATCTTGCATAGGCGGAGCGTAGACGGAAGGTCGTTCAGCTCTTCGCAAAAGCTTTGCCAGCTATGTCTCTGAGCTGATCTTATGACCTTCTTGTAGTTTCTTTGGGCTGTCTTATAGTCATCCCAGCTGTCCGGAGTACGCAGTTCTTTAGCTCTACTGAGGAGCCTGCGAACTTTGCGACGGTGAGTCTCCGTTTGTTTATTCCACCAGACCGTCTTGGAGTTGTTTGGCTTTTCCCTTAAGGGGCATGCTGTCTCAAATGAATTAGTGAGGCATTCTTGAAGCTGATTTGCAGCCAGCTCAATGTCCTCTTCTATTCTCATTTTGGTAAGAATGTTGTCGACACCTCTTTCTATTTCCTCTCTAAAGAGATCCCAGTTAGTGAGCTTCCTATTTCTTACCTTAGGCTGTGCTATTAAGCACTCTTGTTCGAGTGTGAACATGATGTGCCGGTGGTCAGACAGTGTGACTTCACCAGCCACCCTCCACTCTTTCACCTTGCTATATAGACTCGTTGAGCATAACGTTAAATCTATGATTGACTCACTCCTAACATTGGAGAATGTAGGAGCAGCACCCCTGTTTAGGACATGGAGGTCCGTGGAGCTGAGGTATTCGGCTAGATCTCTACCTCGTGGGTTAATATCTCTACTACCCCATATAAAATGATGAGCGTTTGAGTCACATCCAATAAGGAGAGGAAGATTCCTTTCTTTGCAGAAATTCACAAGATCAATCACCTCGGTTGTAGGGCTTTCCCTCTCATGTGGGAGGTAGGCCGATGCAACAATGAGGATCCCATTGTCCTTTGTGATTATCTTGATGACAGTCAGATCTCTGGTTGAGAGTCCTGACAATAGAAAACTGTCAACTTCTCTTGTTACAATACACGACCTTGGGTTTTTGCTGGAGGGGCTATGAAACAGTGAGCCTCCTACCAGTCCCAGTCCCCTAATCTTACCCTGGTTAAGCCAGGGTTCCTGAATGAGGGCTATGTGTGTACCTAGTTTGTTTATCGTGTTACATAGGACAGCTGTTGAGGCTTTCCCATGTTGCAGGTTAATCTGTATAAGTTTTAAAGCCATTTGAATGACAATTTACACTGTTGTAGGTTAGTCTTAAGTTCCTAGAAACTAAGGTTAGTAATACCAAGACTGACATGAGACTCACCTGAGGAAGATGGTGTATCCTCGTTGGCTGTGATTGGGGACAGTCAGGAACTGTCGCCCTTCTCTCCGTCCTCTGGGGTCGGGGCGGGTGGCTGCTCCTCCTCCCCTTCCTTGACCCCCTGTTCCGTCGGAGCCACCTGGACTTTCGGCCTGGGTCTAGCCTTGGGCGCATTGCCGGTGGAGAAGTTAGCCCTCCCCAAGCCATAAAATGGACGGTTGCCCAGTCCCGTGAGCCGTCTTAACGACTCACGATCGACGCCAACGATCAGCCGTAGGCCCCGAGGCTCTTCCGTCCTATCCCACACCCTCCATTTGGATGAGGACAGACCGGGGTTAGACCGTTCCAGGTAGCTGAGAGCAGCCTGGTCCGTTGGGTGTCTAACACCCGGAAGCCACAGGACCCCACGGGTCAGCCTGAAGGCGGCAGGGTCAGATGCCAGGAGGGACACTCCACCCCAGGGTCTCACGCTAGGTAAGGCCCTAAGGAGCCACTCCCTCGATGGCTGGTCTGCAGCTGTCACCAGCACCTGCCCCCGCCACAATCTGGACGACATGAATCGCGGCGTCGGTGTGTCGCTGCCCGCCGGTGTCGACATTATCGTCTCCAAAATCGCATCGGAGAACTCCAGTAACTCTGTGTTGGAGATGTCTCTGGAGTCCTCCCTGCTTATCACTATTTGAAGGGCTCTATCCATTGCAGCGTCCGCGTAAGAAGCGTCCCCTGACAAACCAGTCGTCCTGAGGCGCTTCTCTGGGCGTTTCGCTTCAACAGGTGTAGAGCCCTTCTCTCTGAGCCTTTTGGGGGTCGCAGCTCCTGCTACCCCCATCTCACCTCTTTTGAGAGGAGAAAGGCCAGAGGCAGGTCCAGCTGACAGCTGTTCCTGCTCGCGTCTGGCCTTCCTCCTTCTCTTCCTCTCTGCCCCGCAGATGTTGGGCTTCTTCTTCTTCTCCGGGCCGTACTTATGGATGGCTAATTGTGAGGGTTCAAAGGGGGTCAAATTTCAGAAAATGATCTTAGGGCATTTTTTAGAAAAAAATTGACAACGGAATCTTAATCAGCATCACACATCAACAAATTTTCAACTCTCTAATCTACAAGGTGCCCGAGAGCCCGTTATCACTATAAATACCGTTACCAAACTTAAACAAAATCGAGTAAAAGATAAATTAATTCAAAATAAAAAACTAATAAAAAAAAAAAATTGAACACCCTGTATTTTGGAAACAAAGCGAAATTCGAAAAAAAGTTATACCACATTTTCGTCTTAAAATCAAGCGAAGAATCACCCCTTTCATTTTGTCACAGAGGTTAGGAAACACCCTGTATACAGTCCAAATAAATTTATTTTGGTTTTATGATGCTGAAAAGTAAGTATGTTTTTCAAGTTACATAATGTTGAAAGTTATCATTCCAAATGCACCTCATTGCAAAGTGTACTGGGACTTCCTTGGCAACTGAACTGTTCATTTAGAGATTT
This sequence comes from Orchestes rusci, assembly GCA_958502075.1. Taxonomy (NCBI): domain Eukaryota; kingdom Metazoa; phylum Arthropoda; class Insecta; order Coleoptera; family Curculionidae; genus Orchestes; species Orchestes rusci. The sequence goes on from OY293306.1 coordinate 38,891,342, forward strand.
TTCTTATAAACGTCATCTTGTATAATAATAATTACTTCTTACTGGTACTGTACTAATACTTGATTTCATTGTTTATTTAGTAGTAGACCTGGTAGATTGGTACCAGAATCCGACAAATAATCCTTCAAAGCTTCTCCTACTATACGCTTATTCATTTTCCATTATTATTATCTTTTTTCAGTCACATTTTGCTCCCTCAAAACTATGGCCTATTGAAATCGCTTCATTGTATAAGATTTTCTTCAGGATTTTAGTCCTCCATCTTGACTATAACTATGCGAATACGGGACACTAAGTAAATTTAGCTTTATTCATTAGTATATGTATACCTGACATTAAGATGAATAAATCTCACTTTTATTTTTTTGACCACAGAGATAAAACCCATGAAACAGCAAAAAACTAAATTACCCACGTATTTATGGTGTGAATATAAAGTGCAAAGCAAGAAAAAGAAATGTTATGGAATAATTTTATTTAGTATGCATCATAGGGTGCTCACCATGCAAAATGCATATTATGTTACCTAGTTGATTGGGATACTTGGTTAAGTTTTTGAAGTGTTAATAGCCAACTTTCAAGAAATTATTACTTTCACAACAAATATTTGGCACATGTGCCTAGATAAAACCAGATCCACAATACAAAAAAACTTCCGATATAGAAGTTGTAGGAATAAAAAATCTATCAAACTATGAATCTTGCAATTATACAATTCCCAAAAAGAATGTCATATGGCTAAACCCATTTGTTTCAGGAATAATTTGAATTTGATGGTGAGTAAAAAGTCCCGGAAAAGTCAATTTTTTCGGAAATTGTGCACAATACAAAAAACTTCCGATATAAAAGTTATAGGTCGTGAAAAAATCTATCAAACCAGATCTCATAGGGAGCTTTCGCATCTGGTCTAGTTTTATCAGGGTTACAAAATCCAAAATTTTATGTAGCGCGCTGTATAACGAAAAAAGTATCACTCGCCTTTTATTTTGATGATCAGGTTTTATAATTTTCATATTCTGCTGACTTTTTCAGCTCTCCTGTAGAATCTATTAAAGATTACCAAAAACGTATTTTCAACATAAAAAAAACATTAGGAATCACGACTATAAGCAAATATGATGAATTTAATAGTCCCCTAGCAATGAGGGAGGACTTACTAGGTAAGGATGAAATGACATTTGAAAAAGAATGTTGTACTTATTTGTGAATTATATTTTCAAGGCTTAAAACATCGGAATACTTCAAAAGCATCCACAGAGGGCAAAGACTTAGATCAAATTTTGAAGTATCAGGAAGATGTTCAAAATAAAATTGCAGAGGAAATGTTGGAGTTTACGAAAACTTTGAGAGAGCAATCAGAGATAGCTAATAGGATTATTAAAAAAGATACGGAAGTGAGCTCACTAAAGATATTTCATCATCGCAATTATTATATACCTATTTTATTTTAGGTTGTTAGTAAATCGGCTACACTCACCGAAACAAATGTTGCTAAGTTAGGTACGGAATCTTCTAAATTAGCTGAACATTCAAAAAGGGCATGGAAGTGTTGGTTGTGGATCATTTTAGCTGTTGTACTCATAGTGTTTATAAGTAAGTATTATGAATAATTTCAGTTGCACGAATTGGGCATTCCTAACATACACACATTCTAGATATGGTTCTGTTCATGAAAGTGATGAAAAAGGGTAAATAAATTTGTCAAACGGATGGTATCAGACAATAAATCTTAGATAGAATTAGCATTTAAAATTTTCCATCGAAATCATTCATTGGTGGAGACTGGACTGAAATTGATTTTGTTGATCACACAGCATGTTTTGCATTGTTGTTTCTCAAGGTGTAAACATGAATCAATCTATAGGTTACTTATGTCTTGCTTTTAATAAGTTAGAGCTCATGACATGATACATTGCACCAAAAAAATAACGCATAAGAAATATTTTTTTCATAGGGCTCAATCTACTTAACATCTATTAATGAAAAATTTTATAATATCTTTGAAAAACCATCCACCAAGTTGACTTTAACATCCGCATACCTCTCAGGGTGATGTTGATTTCCAAGACAGTTCACCCAATGGTTAGTGAATGGCCAGTGTGGCTCCAATATTTTGAAACTTATACAGGTTGAAATAGACTTTTTCTGTTGTTAAAATATTGTAGCTACATTCACTCTTTGCAAATCAATGTTCGAGTAAACTTGATACATGGTTCTTCAAAGAAGATATGAAATTTTGTATCAGGTCAAGTTCACATTGAGTCTTATGAAAAATATATTGCCTATGCGTTAATTTTTTGGCGCAGTGTATATTTGAATTCAGGCACATTACGTTTTCCCGATTTCATTCTAATTTAATCTTGTGGTTTGCTGTGGATAACAAACATTATTGATCCAGAGCTTTTTATGGCGAACAATTCAAACCATAAGTTAGTTACATGAATTGAACGTTATGATGCTTTGGTTTCTAGTTAATGGATAGTTTTGTTTGCATCTAAGTCTGTATTGATCACAACAATAATCAAGATAACCTAATTTTGAGGTTTTCTTTCAGTGAGATTTTCAGAATTTATAAAATAGTACAGGTGAGTGTAATGTTTATTGATAGTTTGTTATATATTTATTCTACTATTTATTTTGAATCCGTTTTGAGATCTAAGAATGTTTGTCTTTGTGATTTATATTTATCGATACATGATAATTATTAATTTTTCAATATAGTAGCTGGTTTTATATGTGATTTGGTTTCATTTAATCATTCATTTGTTCAAATGATGAAATCGACCATGAATAACACAAGAAACTGAAAATAACTATAACATGTAGTTGGAAAATAGTTTGTCGTTCAAATAACTTGGTGCTTTTCAATATATCAAATTCTGTTCCTAAGACTAAAGAGAAGAAGAACTCAAATAATTCCAAAAAACAATGTATTTGTGGGGAGAAGGACGCGAACCTACACAAATGTTATTATGAACTACTGATTGTACAGGGTGAGTCACTAACTTCAAATAAATTCAGTAGCGTGAGAAGATTTCAACACTTTTATAAATAACTTTCTCTGCGTAACAAAAATGATGTACGATACATTTTTGGACAAAAAAGGGTAGGCACCACATTTGCCGAAAGTATAAGTACCCCCTCCCGAATAGTTTTTTTTGAAGCGTTGTTCCAAATTACCCCCCCTGGTATTAAAAGCAAATTGCGTTAAAACACGAATGAATCATTGTTACCGGTCATATTATTATTGTTTCAAGCTTTTAGCTGTCCGTCCCAATTATCTCCCTCTTATGTCCCAGCTTACCCCACCCAAGGAAAAAGCTTGTTAAAATCCAACATGTAACATTACATTCACGATATTTATGTTGAGTCATCTGACAATAAGTTACCAACTATCAAACTTACTTTGTCACTAGCATTCCAATTCCGAGAACGAAGAGTTATAGGACATGTCGATTAGTATTCTAAATTGAGCTCTCTTTAATGTACAAAAATTTTATACAGCTTGTCCCAGATTCGAGATATAACGACATTGACCAAGAGAAAAAAGAAAGCAAAATTGGGCACGCATGTGTAACTTGATTTACCCTTAAAAAATAGTTGGTGATGAAAAAAATATGGGTTGCCTTTAAAAAAACAGTCATTATATTCATAATAAATATATCAAATTTGGGACATACTGAATAAAATTTTTGTATTTCAAAAAGAACGCAATTTAAAATACTCATCGACGGGACGTGTCCGAGCATATTCCCGAAAAAAACTATCTTAGATTTACTGAATCTATTTAAAGTAAGACTCGAATCACCCTGTATAAAACACACATACCGACACATAGTTGGATTTGGCAGTAGCATATCAAGAGAATTGTTCTAAAATATTCGTTAAAAAGTCAGAAAAATGAACTATTTTTGAAAATATTGGACACAAGAATAGTGGTTTATTCTGTGGTATAGGATTTCATAATTTATTACATGGCCATGTTGGATGTTGGAATCAAATTTTGATAACCTGAAATGTCCAGGATAAGCTTTTCATAACATTGGAAATATGTTTATGTTCATTTTGGCTATTCGCAACTACTGGATGAAGAGACGACGCGACGTGGGAAGAATCAGATTGAAAATTCGTGACAGTCAGATGATAGGTACAGGTAAACAATGGAGTAGTACCAATATATTCCTTCTTCAGTGGATAGTCCAAAAAAGATATCTTTATCCAAAAAAATGCTGGGATCTTCTTGGGTTTAATGTGGGTTAGCAATAAGGGTGGTTTCTCATTTACAACATTTTACAAAACTTTTTATACCAATAACCAATTTTGCCCTTAAGGCGACTACACATGTAACTGTATACTTGAAAAGTATGCTTGTACAAGTTTTTTGTGCTTGAACAGTTGAATACATGTACAATGAATGACGACGCCGTCTTGCTTTTTTATGTCTTTTAATTGTCATTAATAGGTACTGAATCAGTAACACCATCGTTCGAATGTTCGAAATGTTGTTAAGATCCAAATTTGAACAAGTCTGTGATAATCGATCATACACACATTTTTTCCACACACACCTTCATGTATACTTGTGGAAAAGACTTGTACAAGCATACTTGTCAAGTATACAGTTACGTCTGTAGCCGCCTTTATATGAACACTAGTGGGGGGTGTTCTAACATTTCCGTAAATAACACCCAATATCTTCGAAATGGCCGAGCCGATTTTCACAAGCAAAAAAAAATATTTTTTTTTTCAATTTTTTAATAGAAAAATGTATGTATCCTTTTTAAATATATAAAAATGAATACAGGGTGAGTAGTTTAAACGGTAAAGCCGAATTCCGACTAAACCATCAGAATGGATATGAATACAGATGCCCCCGTGCAGTTTGTGAAAATGTTTTTCAATATACAGGGTGTATCATTTCTGCAGAGCAAGCTTCAACACAGTTTTTTTGAGTGGCAACTCCTGTATCTTTAGATAATTGAAATCGTACCTTTTCTGGTATCTCAAATTTGTTAAGGTTTTGCAATTCGCTTCAACCGTTTCAAAAGTTATTCCACTTTTTCTAAAAATTGATGCGTTTGCAACCATTGACTAAAGCTACCACAGAGCACTTGGCGTTTGAGATATCCAGTTAAGATTTTGCCTGTGTTTAAGCAACTGCCTTGGGTATCTTTGGTGGCAATGCCGTCGATTTGCATTATGGTACCACTTGGCTGTGACACTTCAGTGTTGGTACACTTCAAAGCACCATAACTTGATTTATTTATGGTATTAAAAAATTTGATTTGTTTGAAAAAAACTCAAAAACATGCTACCATTTCAGTTAACGCCATCTAGCGGCGACGGCGAAGGTCAAACATTCAAAACCAAAAAAGTTTTTTGAAGTGCAGATCATGCTCTTTCATATGAGCCCAAGCTCGTTTAAATCGGTCAAGCGAAACGGGAGAAATCTCCGTTTGTTTAATAAAACAATTGAACTTCCCCCACCACTTTATTATGATAGATAGAAAGAAACGTTTTGGACAAAAAGTGTAGGTAAATGGTCAGTAAATCCGAAAACGAGCTCATCGATATATTTTCATTGGACAAAATTCCATAAAAATCATATTTTTCTACTTGGTGTTGGTTGTTACGCCCCCTAGCGAACATTTCAGAAACTTGAAAATATTTTCCAGGTTTTTCTCTTGACCGTTTTAGTAATAAAATTTTTTGCTGCAAGCCTCTACGATGAATAGTTTACGAGAACTGGCACCCTGACTCTGAAAATGAATCACCCTGTACAACCTAGTCCGCCCCTGGTAAACTAAATAAGGTAAATGTGTTTTAAAGACAACATTTTAAGAGGGCCTTGGTAGTTCGTCCATCATATAAAATTTGTATTAAATTTTGAGTACTTCAAAAGTTATTCAAGAACTTATCACCTTATTTTTTTCATGTTCCACTTGTTTGCCAGAGATTTCCCACATTTTCCCGGACTATAGATTCCTTGGATTCGCAACTTTTTCTCATAGAATAGATGGAAAATATTGTATAAACAAGATTAAAACAAAAAATGTATGGAAAATAAAGCTTTGAAAAAATACAATATTTTTTAAAATGAAATTAACTGTCCTCAATCAACATATCTCACACATGCGTACACTGTTCGCTATCTGTTTTCACATACTTTGGTGTCTTTCTGTATAAACTGAGGCTGATGATTTGGAAAAATGGACCTCGACTCCCGGTCTATAATATGGAACTCTGCCAAAATAAGAATGTTTAGATAACATTATTTCGAGTGGTTTCTTCAGTCGGATCTATATAGTTGCGCTGATGACGCCTAATAGGCAGAAACGTTCGTACCTCGATTGGTCTGATTGAGGAAACAGCTCGAAATAATAATAATTTGATTTATCATTGGATGCAAACTGGACATACAAAACATCAATTAACTAAATTAGTAACATGCCAAACTGATATTTGAACAAAATGACGTTCAACTGTATACATCCTACAGAAAAAAACTGTTTCAAGGAAGAGCATTATGGGAAAATGATGCTTGAAACATCGCTGTCTGATGACGAAGCCTTGACAGTCTTGATTGAAAAATGTGATGTGGTTTAATTTTCTAAGCTCATCGATAAATCGAATAAAACCCTACTTCAGTTCTGTATACCATGTTTTCTTTCATATTTAAGCATAATCCATAAATGAATCAACATAAGTTTCTCATTTAGAATGTTACTCAGCATAAAGCGTTTCGAGGGAGATATATCTTTTTGTAACATTACCTACCTTAAGATGCTACTTAAATTTCAGCTGCGAAGATATACTTTTACTTCTTGTAAAATTTAGTTTCACAGCACTTAAACTACTTTTGTGCATATTGATCTTGTTTTTATTACCAATGATGAACGATTAATGTGAGTTAAGTCTCAAGTTATGACTAATGGCAGATTAGAATACAATAACAATGTGATCGAAGATCATTACTGATAAATTCGAGATATTATTAAATAACTCATGAGTATATTTTTGTAGGTAGCTAGTGACAAAATACAATATCTAGAATAAGCTGTCGTGAGAACATGCTTCAATGAGTTTTGAAATACCAAGTATGTAGCCAAAAGAATCCCTGACTTTCTCTTATTTTGTGACAGCTGTGGATTTTTACATATTTGGTAAAATTCGAACAAAGCATACAATAAAAAAAACGACAATAATTCAATACGAACTAAATGCTCCAGTCAAATTCAAATCTGCCTTATTGCGGCTAAAGTATCTGTTGAAGTCCAAATGAAGCAATAATTGCAATAAATGACCTCCGCTAACTTTCTGATGCAAACTGTACAAAACAAATAAAAGTGTTTCGACTGTGATGTCTGCCCGACTTTGAAATGTGTCCAACTCTTCCAAATCGGCTTCTGTAAGTATTGGTTCCCAGGTTGTTGCAGTTACGCAGAATTCGTCGCATACTTCTAAAAGTTTTGTTATCACCTTGTAGACCTGCAATCAAAAATTGTGATTCTAACATAAGATTTCATTATATAAATTGGATTTTCCGGAAAACTTTTATACAGTTGAAGGTGTTGGAAAGTGCCACAGCCGGCCAGAAATCAAGTAATCTGAAAAACAATAGTCTTACCTTACTAGGTACGTGTTTGCCTTCACCGTTTACATCCTAAATAAAATTGAGTATGAATTGAAAATACAATATTTTTCAATATCGACTTACATCATTAGATTTCAGCAAAAATGTCTTCGATAAAAGAGTGTTGACAAATTCCTGGTGAATTTTTATAACATCTTCAAACTCACTTGCATTTTCCACAGCCTTCAGAAGAGTGGAAAACTGCGCTTCTATAACATCTACTTGCATATAATACTGTAAATTGTTGACCATAAACATAAGATTTTGACGTAGCATCACAACCCGTCGATCACTATAATGAATATAATATGATTATCCTTTCATATTCCATAATACATAGTTACGAAATACTCACACTCTTAGCTTACAAAACTGATGTGTCGACCATAATTTGTTTAAATTTATCTGAGTCTTCTTTAATCTCAAAAGGAAGCAAAAAAGTTGATTGTACAAACTCATAACTTGGGGATGGAAAACTATATGAAGAGGCCATTCGACTTCGAAATTCAGTTCTAGTTTGAGCCAGGGATTAGTTTCTGCGAAAAGTAGACAAAGATATCTATAAACAACCTTGATGCAATGCAAAAGGCAAACATTTTTGATAGTTCTCTACCACTACCAATAAACGTAGACTACAAGTCATTTGCTTCATATTAACTCGTCTGTCATCATGACAAGCTAATAAGCTGTCATGTGGCATTCTACGTACCGCCATCTTCTCGAGATCTAACGAACCTCAGGCACTTCAGCGCCCATATATCTATTAACTCTATATGAGAACCGTCCTATTTGAACGAGAGACAATAGAAGTTGACATGAGATGGCCATATAAATTTTGCATGTAACATAAGTCTTGTATTGAGGAGCCAAGCTGTTCGATTTTTTATTGTTGACGTAGTTTTTTATAATTTTGATTTGTGTTTGTGTTTGTACTTCAATCATTATGACTTTTGGTTATTTGATTATCACTTTTTGCGTGATAATGTGATAATAATAATGGGTACCACGATCATTGTTTCTTGAATGCTGAAGAAAGAGAAGAGGGGATATCACATCAGAGGTATTTTTATTTTATTTGATACCACATTCCATCAATAAACTGCCAGGCAATTCGTAATCAGGAAAACAATACACATCTGTGAAATGTTCAAATTAATGATTGTTTAAATGGTACTAGTTACCAGTATATTATAAGATATTTGAAAAGTGATTTTTTTCTTGATGACGTGAATATACCCGGGCTAAAATTTTCATCTTTGAAAACTGCAGAGCAAATCGACGAAAACCGTCTCATTCTTATATTCTTGTTTACTATGGTTACAAAGTTACAACAAGTAGGCGGCCAATAGCAAAATAGTATTTCAAAGGCAATCGCAATAACATCTGTGCAATAGAAAAGGATAGACTTATGCGAAAAATATACAGTACAGCGGGATCTTCTTTCTCATTCTGGTAACAAGCTGGTGAAATTGTTTCCCATATAGTTATTGATGATCTACCATGCCTCGGTAGCTTAGTTGGGAGAGCGTCAGACTAGAGATATGAAGGTCAAATCCCACCTGGGGTGTCACTTTTTCATATTCCCATATACACATATTTGTCCTCCAGCCAAGAATCTACTTCCATTTGGTCATTAATAGATATATGGCGGCGCCTATCCTCGGATGCGAATCAAAGCTTTTACCTTCGAACATTGAACCACTATAACAAGCATAGCACCCCGAACGTACACGATTTGTTTGACTCGATAACATTATGTTTTTGTTTATATTTATGTAATGTTATTCTTACACAATTATTGTGATAAGATCTCTACAATCCAACCGTCCATGAAGAAGAAGCTCAACAAGCACTTTTTTGGTATAATTGCCACACTAAATCCTCTTCTCAAGCACAAATAAGTCATTTTCAACTGAAAAATGACAACAACCGTCACTTTGAAGCATTGAACTCCATACTACGTACCTGGAAAGGAATCGAAAAGTGTGTCATTCCTGTTATGAGTTAGAAAGAGATAGGTATCCGTAACTATCGCTATCTCTCTCTACTCCATGAATATAGGTCAATGAGTAAGAAAGAGATAGGTATCCGTAACTAACGCTATCTCTACCTGCTTCACTCTCAATAATAAGCGGGTCCGTTCCAGTTAGTATGGAGTTCAATGCTTTGAAGCATCTATTAACGTCATGGCAACGCACTTCAAATAGCTCGATTGATGCCCAACGTTGCCGTTTGTGAGAAAAATTCCTCTTGTCAGCTTTTTAGTGTAAAAGATCAAGGAAAATCGTTCGATTATTCAACGACAAGTACTAATGCGATGAAAAAAAGGCTACACTCTCCTTGAATATTGAAGAGAAACACATTTATTTGATGATAGTGAACTTCAAGTCCTGTTATTGAATTGGTGACGGAAAATCTGGTGAAAGGTATTTCAAGGAAATAGATATGGCAAACCAGGAGCTTGCTTCTCCCCTTTCCCCCCATGTTTACATTGACATGTTCGAGTCACACAATATTGTTTGTTTATGCTTCTAGTGGTTCAATATTCGAAGGCTTCTATCAGGCCCCGACCTCCATTTACGTTTTTGTTCTTAACTTTGTTTATGTGTTCTGTATATAACTACAAGGCCAAATTACATTACATCCCTTGTTTGGAAACAATCATCTAACGATAATAATTTTAAGATGGGTTAGATATATCAAAAATATCAAATAGCGCCTCCAACAGATTAGTACATATTCATATTAGCAACGTAAAATATTCAAGGAATCGTTGCTCACCGTGATTTTGAAAAAAAACACTTCATAATATGATGTCCAAACTCTCGAGAGGTGGGTGGGTGTTGATGTTTTGAATAGTGTTAATGGTTCAGATATCTTTGTGACATTTGGTTGGTACGGATCTTTCTATGCATCAAGGGGCATTTCGTGAGGAAGAACATTTTTTTCAAATGTCAAACACTTGGAACATTTTTGATGGAAAAAATTGTATACCACTGCTAGCTTATACCAAGCGTTCAAAATTTGAGTCCAAAGACACAAAAAATAATGTAATTTTAAATAGTGATAGGTATCGATATGATTAGGGTAAAATATCAATGTATGAACTATTTAAAAGTACTCTTCTAAGTACGAGTACAGATTCATATAACTTTGTTACACTGGCTTATATGTGTTAAAAAAACAAACAAATAATAGTTTTGCTTTCCATTTGAATAGCCCCTGTATAAGCCAGAATAACAAAACTATACGGATCTGTTCTCGGACTTTCTACTTTTGAATAGTTCATTCATTAAAATCTCTCTAGTCATATTGATATTACTATTAAACTTAACATTATTTTTTCATCATTTTTGTACGCTCGGTATAAGATTCAGTAACAAAACTTATCAAGTGTATAGTTCGTATCATACCAGAAGAGATAACAAGAGATTTTTGCAAAATCTCTGCTAGAATTTATAAGCAGGGTGGTTAGAAAAATTGATGACCTGACTATTTGAATATCCTATATAACAATTATTATTCTTAATAATGGAAAATCTCATGAATCCATCCATGAGATTGACAAATTCTACGGATAGATGGCGATAGGTAATACAACATTTCACATTCTTCATAAAAATATCGTAATAGGGGGTTTTGGATATGTCAAATTCAGACACGCCATGAGTTTTTTAATTTAAAAAATGCTTAATAACTTATCACATTTTTGGGGCACTCCTATTAGTCATAGAAAGTCGTGCAACCTTGACGGTCAGTGGTGCAACCACGTAAACTCTTTGATTTCATGTTTGGAAAAAAAATCAAATGAAAGTTTAATGGTTCAAAATGAATTTTGTGAAAACAAGGTTTTCACATATACAGGGTATTTCAGAACTCCTGGGCGAAGTCCAACTTTCTTATTTTAAATCGCAACCCTATTTTTTTATTTGACTTTTGAATTCTCTGGAAAATTCTAAACATTTTTCATATAGCATACCTATACCCAAACTCAACCAATAAGAAGATATCAACATCAGAAATTTGCTATTTTTTCGGGCAAGTTTTGAAATATATGGTATTATTTGGAAACCTTGGGAACGAGGTAATTGTTGATAGATGTCAACTACTCAAAAAAAATTTGAACAACTTACAGGGTGAGCTAATTTTATCCGACAATATTTGAAATTTAGATTCTACTAATTAAAATGAAAAATAGAGTACAGATCTATGGACATTTATTCTGAAATACGACGAAATCGCCCCTCGAACCATGACAAAATCCACTCAAACAATAGGAGTTATATTCATTTTTGAAAAAGCTTCTAAAAACAAACTAAATATTTAAAAGGTTTTCATAGAATAAAAATTGTTCATTTCAATTACTTAGTAGAATCCGAGGTAGAATCTTAATTTGAAATATTGTAGGATAAAACTGGCTCACCCTGTATGTATAAAGAGAATGATTCAACTTTTTCCTCTTCGCAATATAACATGTTCAAATCTTTCCTGACAAGTTGACATCTATCAACAACCACATAACACCTACAATATAATGGAAACAGCAATGATAAAGGTTAAACGGACTCATCAGTGAAGCAGCTGGCACCACTCACACCGATGCCACTCTAGCCACTACCCTAATCTGGGTAAATGTGCAGTGGTTGTCCAATTTCGTGACGAAACCGGTATAAGGAGGGCACTACTCACATGGATGTGACTCTAGACATTTATTACGTTTCCGTACCAATCTTTCCGTTAAACATCGGATAACCGTAAAACAATGTCTCTTTATTCCATGATCGAGAGGTACAGCTCGAACATACCTCACATCTATTCGCGCTCGCAGACTTGCGAGCCAATAGATGGCAGTGGTTGTCTAAAAACAACCACTGCACATTTACCCAGATTAGGGTAGTGGCTAGAGTTGCATCGGTGTGAGTGGTGCCAGCTGCCTTACTGATGAGTCCAATTTCGGGACGAAACCGGTATAAGGAGGGCACTACTCACATGGATCATGGATGTGACTCTAGACATTTAATACGGTTCTGTACCAATCTATCCGTTTAACATCGGATAACCGTAAAACAATGTCTCTTTATGATAAAGGTTGTTGGAGTGTTTTGACGTTATAAAGTGGCGCCCTACAATGGTTGTTTGGATTACCACATAAACCACATGACAGGATATGGTAAAACAGAAATCAACATCAGCATACAGCGCCATCTGCAGGTTTCTGATACATTTATATTTCTGCGGCAATTTCAAATGCTTATAATTTGTTTGAGCTTTTGCTCCTGGTTTTAAAATATGAATGTTTATTCAACCCAAATTACGAAATAGACACGTTTCCAATCAAAACTTTCTTAACACTATGATGATTGGTTTGATGAAATGGTTAGGTTTCACAAAAATCAATGATATTTTTTCATTTACCTACCGTCAAACGAACTAGCGGGCGGAGCGGCAAAGTTAAAATTCCAACATCGGTTAAATAAGAATCACCTTAGCAATCATCACAAGAAAACACAACTAAAATATTCTAGAATTATGATAGAGTTGAAAAAAATTTAGTTCAAAGTAATCTTTTCGTAATAATTGGGTTAAAAATTACCATTTTTTTAAACCAGGAGGATCCTGGATATCACGCACCAAATAAGATCTATAGATTTGTTCATAAGTCTTATTCTGCAGTGATGGATTCCGCACTTCACAAATCCACTTTGCGAAAAGTTCCGCATTATCCTTAGGGAATCCTATGTCACTTACTTGCTAAATCATGACAATTGGGAATCACACAAAAGCTGTTATAACGACGCTTCTGATTACACTCCATTTTCAAAAAGTTTACTCCAACAAAGATGAAATTCAATAACTTATAATAAGAACTTTTGACAATGACAACAAGTTCTATGATGACAACGAACTTTGCTTATCAACCGATCAACCAATCAGGGACAAGGCAGCAAACAAATTCCAGCGCCGCGGTGGATGTTTGGCGAAATACATTTTCATGTATTACTGGTTGCTGTCTAAAAACATGTCACAAGTTGCCATTTGACTTTCCTTTATATTGTAGGTGTTATGTGTTAACAACTACTTCGTTTCCAAGGTTTTGAAATAATACCATACATTTTAAAACGCTTGAAAAAAAATGCAAATTTCTGACGTTGATATCTTCTTATTGGTAGGATTTGTGTATAGAATATGGTATATGAAAAATGTCAATAATTTTTCGGGGAATGCAAAAATCAAACATAAATAGGGTCGTAATTTGAAATAAGAAAGTTGGACCACGGAGTTCTGAAACACCCTGTATATGTGAAAACCTTGTTTTCACAAAATTCATTTTGAACCATCAAACTTTCATTTGAAACATTTTTTTTCCAAACATCAAATTAAAAAAAGTTAATGGGGTGGTCCATTTATCTGTGAACACCTTGTACATAATACAGTTCATTTTTTTCACAGTAACTATGAACAGAATTATTGTGTGTTGAAGGTTGGCAAACATTCTTGATTACAATAGGCATAAATTGAACTGATTCGTATTATTTTACCATGTTCAGAATGTATTTGCTTTGATAGAAAAAAAAAACGTTTGAGAATAGACAGTGTTTTGATCATCAATTCCAAAATTAACATCACTTAATTTTGGAATTGAAGATCAAAACACTTCTCTAATCGAGAAAATGGAGTTGATAATCGGATATTTTATCTTTCCTTTTCAATAAGCGAGCACTTCAAGGCATTTAATTTATTTTTACCAACCTTTAACCTTCAATTTTGATCTGTCACTGAAACTCTATAAAACAAATTAAGAGTACAAATTCGTTTTTTTTCTTTTGAAAACTTCAACACCCTGTATCACAAAAATTGAGACGTTCAGAACATACGTTAATATAAAGTTTTCTTCCTTAACCGTAAGAATTGTCCCCTTGAATATTTCAGATTACTCAAAAAATATACAGGTTTATATACGCATCGTTTAAAGATCGCCCATGAAGGATCAATTGACTATTGCTACTTGAATCATATACTGTAACTATGGAAGTTGAAACATTTAAGCAACAGAAGACGATATCTGATGCAAAACTTAGACTTACTTGATATAGGATCATTATTTTTAGTCATCAACTCGAACCTGGTATAAGTCTTGTCATCCTCTCCATATATTTTTCGGTAAGTTTCATGAAACAAAAAATTGATATGTTGTAAAAGAGATTCTGTTGGGATATCTTTGATGTTCGTATCTGAAACCACCAGAAACTGTTGGAAAAGTTCTCCTTGTCCTAGACCGTAATAGTCTCTGATGAGCTTGAGGTGATCAAGTAGATGACCTTCATCTAACATTACTGACCATAAATACTGAAAAAAAAACGAGGTCTTGAATTGTATCACATCGACGAAATAAATAGATAGATCTAATTATTGTTGAACATGTTAGCATGATTACATTACCTTGGTTAATTTGATTCGACACTCCTCCATCGTTTTTCTGAATGCAACTCTATTGAAAATATGATCTTTCAGAGACTGTATTTTGTGGTAATATTCAATTTCTTTGCCTTCCCAAATATCCCTTCTAAATTTAGTTTGATAATCACTTGTGTATTCTTGTCTTTTAGGATCGTTTTTCATGATCCAAACTATCCGGCCTAAAGACCAATTATCTTGATGATGATAAACAAACTAACCCAAACCTACCCATGAAAAGAATACTTTCAGCAGCATCCTCACTGATAAATGAAGGTACCAGGAGTGAATCAACATAAAATTTTCTAACAGTAGGCGGCCGTTTGATCTTGGATTTTTTCTGCAAGAATGCCCATATGGATAAATAGCTCCGATGACGGAATATTTTGACATACATTAAGAAGGGAATCGTTAACTGCACGGTGTTCAGGATAAAAGAAGTTGTCGTCGTCAACTTTTCCATCGCAAATGAAAAATTCATTATGTGTGTCAACTAAGTCAGCACATATTATCCAGTTACAGAGATGTTGGTAGAATACTGTATTTATAGACTTTATAATGCTGAAATATAAAGATGTTAATAGTACTAGAATACTAGATACTAGTAGTTATCATGAATACCCACGTATTAGCAGCTTTCACGATCTGGTCAATCCCACATGTTGTATAAACGTGCAGACCATTCAGTAGTAAACAACCATGTAATGATTCCAGCTGGATTTTTCTGATCATTGATTTTAAAGAACCAAAGAGACCTCTATATCTGTCTATAGAGCTCAATATATACGTGAGAGATAATTGGGGATATTCTAGAAATTTATCTTCAAGACGGATAATTTCTTTTCGGTAATCTTCTAGGACTTCATCCACGCCAGCGCAGAAAGCTTTCAGGTATAAACCAGATTGGGATCTATTTAATTCTGGTTGGTCTATAATTTTTCAATTCATTATATTACAGCTGTATTGTTTGTAGCAGAATGAATACCTTGTGACGAATTTTGATTCAAAACTTCAGTGGTGAAAGACGTGATTCTATGGTATTCCATACCTATTTCCATGATCATTTGAAGAAGTTTTTCTTCTCCTGGATGAAGAAATTCGGGTAGTTCGAATAGGTGAGTCCACTGGAAATTGACGGTTTTGTATAGTATTTGATCAACAATAGAAGTGCCTAATTATTGTTCAAGCAGTATCTTGTAACACTAGCATTGAAAAAGCCTAAATCTGAGTTATGATCCAAATCAATAACAACACTCTTTCTCACATTATCGTTATAGCAGAAAACGAAACGTGCTTAGTATTTGTTTCCATTTTCTCCGGCTCTGATGATATGAAGCCCATCATATCAATCGACTTGATTATCATTTTTCTGATTTGCAAGTTGAGTGATTGCCCTTTTATTATTATTATTATTATTATTATTATTATTATTATCATTATTTTATTATTATTTTTGACATTATTCATTTTTACACGATTATTGTGAATTTTGAAAAATCTAATTCATAAATCGATCTGTTTAACATTGGCAACAAATTAAATGGTCAGTATTTCAATTTTATGGATAGTACTCTTTGCCATTACTTTATTTCCTTTGGTCAGTATGATAATAAATGGTCAGTATTATTAATTAGGTTGAATTAATTAACGGTTAGTAATATAAAGAAATGGTCAGTAAAAATAATGGAGGGTCAGTAACATAAAGAAGTGGTCAGTAAAAATAATAAATGGTAGATATAAATAATCAAGAGTCAGTATCATAAAAAAACGATCGGATAAATTAGTAAATGCTTGGTGAAAATAATGGACAGTCCATAAAATTGATAAAGCTCCGTGATAAAGCGACAGTAAAATAATGAATGGTTGGTCATATATTTTACTTCGTATAAATACAAAAAAATTTACAACGGAACAAAACACAACTTAGTAAAGAGAAAACACTCTGCCTTTATGTCATGATGAAGTAGTCAGATAGGTTCTTTTGAGAGGCGGATTTATTTTGGGTTAGTTAGGGTTAGTTTGTGTTGGTAATAGAAATTGATGAAAAATATGCAGCGGCTCGTTGGTTAGCACTAGGTTAACATTACAATTATTATTGTATATTATAATTGACGTGTTGTGTATTGGTTTTATGTGGATCAAGTTTGGGTTAGTTTGTGTTGTACAAGCTAGGTTTAGCTCGTAGATTACACTTGCTCAACTCGGTTCGGTTGAGCAGCGGAAAATATAGAGTTTACTGCCAGAGAGCAGCCTCACTCTCTGCTATGGCCAAGTGGGCTTGGGCACAGTACATTTGTTGAGTAAAACAACGTTTTTGAGTAGTTGTTGAATACTGATTTATTCTCATCGCACATCACAATAAATAGTAAAGTCTATTATGACGCTGAACTTGACATTGCAATGAGATTCTCTACTACGTGCTGATTCATGATTTTATGAATCACTGACCTGCGGAAGCCACATACCGAATATTTACTAATTATGTTATTGTTGTACTGGCGTACTCAACTATTTGTTTTATGTGGGTTCCGATAGTTCAACCTTGCTTGATCTAGTTCATTGAATTCTATTCTTAAATTATGTGAAAGGAGTAAAGATGATAATACATGGTTAATTGTTGCAATTAAACATTCTGCCGCCTCTCAGCTATGGACGAACGAATTAAATAAATATTATATAAATAATAGAGTTGCAGAAATCAGGTTAGGTACGTTATAGATAGTGGGTTAATAATTATATAACTGTGAATGATAGAGTTGTAAAAAAAATAGGTTACGTTATAGAGTGTTCTGCCGCCTCTCAACAATGGATGAACGTAGCGACATCAACGTATGTATTCGTTTTGGCCTTGTTTGTCCGCTTTCTGGTTTTTTCCTCTTTTGCCATCTCCTGATGATCAGTGTAGCTAATACGCCATCCTAGGGTCACCATAATGAGGATGGCTATTGCCGTGATGCTGCTGATGATGACTGCGTGCTGATGAATGCTGCGCCATCCCGTGTCATGGATCCTATCTTTGAGGTCCCTCTCTTCTTGTCTTAGCTCTGTAGAGCAATCTGTTTGCCTGAGTATCGGCTCGGTGGCTTGATATGAAGGTTCATGATTGATCGGGCTGGTATTGAGGATGATGGGCAATGTCTTGGAGTGTATGGGCTCGGTGGCTTTGTACGGAAAATCATGGTTAATCAGGCTGGTATCGAAGATGATGGGCAATGTCTTGGAGTGTATGGGCTCGGTGGCTTTGTACGGAGAATCATGGTTGATCAGGCTGGTATCGAAGATGATGGGCAATGTTTCGGAGTGTCTGGCTAGAGCAGGAACGGTTGCAGTCATTCCTGTTGTATTTAATACAACATCTTCCCGGGCGCCTGGACAGATTACAGCGAGTGTTGCTGAGGGGTTTGCCGTAACCATCCAATCATTGTAGACAATTGTTTCCTCACTCACTGAACTTGACTGTCGTTCTACCCTTGGACAGGATATTTCTGGTAAGTCTGGCAGCTTGTCTAGTAGTTTGTTCTCGTCACTTTTTTGAATCCGATCCCATGCTGAGTAGTGGTTGCTTGCGATTGCTTCCAGCTGTTCTATTGGCTTGCTTGTTTCTTCTTTGGTCGGTGTCTCCAAGTAGTTTAGTTCGTTTGCGTTGGTTAATGCAGAGTTTTCATGGGTCTTGGTTTTGGAAGTATCACAAAATGTAGGCTGGTTTTGGTCGTTGCTTTTGGAAGTATCAGGAAATGTAGGTTGGTTTTGGTCGTTACTTTTGGAAGTATCACGAAGTGTGGGTTGGTTTTGGTCGTTTACAACTTGATAAAATTGTCTGCGGATTTCTTCGTACATGTTATGAGCGAGATATGCATTTTCATGTTTTTCTTCGTAGAATAAGATTTCTTCGTGGATGTCCTGGATCCTCTCCCACTGCTTGTGAACTCTTTCCATAAGGAAATTGTAGAGATACTCTCCTTTGTCTAGTTCCAACTCTGACTGAATGTCCGTAAAAAGGTCTTTTAGTTGCTCTATTCTGAACTCTTGTATTTTCAGTCGCTTTTGTTGGCTGTTGATGGTAGGGCTTAATTGTTCGGCTTTTGGGCATGTTCGTAGGTAGTCCAAGCATTCGCCATATTCGGCAACCATGTAGTGGAAGTATGACCTGGTGTTGTAGGGATGGTCGAAGGAGTCCTTCAGTCTATTGATTGCTCTGTCGTTCTTGAGGGAATCCTGCCATAATCTCTCCAGGTGGGATAAATGTTTGTGTATGTAGTAATCCGTTTTTTCGTTTTGTGAGTCGTTTTTGCTGTTGCTTAGTATCTGGACGATCTGCATTCCCACCTTTTTTTGCTCTTCTGCTAGGCGATCAAGTTCGTTCTTGTTTTCCATTGTGGCTTATTGGTTGCCTTATGTTGGATTCACTTTAGGATGGTTGAATAGCGGGCATCTGATGGACTGGATTCGTAGTTTGGATAGTGAGCCTCTGTGGACTGGATTTGTAGTTTGTATTTGTAGTGAGTCTCTGTGGACTGGATTTGTAGTGAGCCTCTGATGGACTGGATGTGTAGTGAGCCTCTGTGGACTGGATTTGTAGTTTGTATAGTGAGCCTCTGTGGACTGGATAGTTTGTATTTGTAGTGAGCCTCTGTGGACTGGATAGTTTGTATTTGTAGTGAGCCTCTGTGGACTGGATTTGTAGTGAGCCTCTGTGGACTGGATTAAGGATTTGTGGTGAGCCTCTGTGGACTGGATTTGTAGTTTGGATAGTGAGCCTCTGTGGACTGGATTTGTAGTTTGGATAGTGAGCCTCTGTGGACTGAATTTGTAGTTTGTATTTGTAGTGAGCCTCTGTGGACTGGATTTGTAGAGAGCCTCTGATGGACTGGATGTGTCGTGAGCCTCTGTGGACTGGATTTGTAGTTTGTATTTGTAGTGAGCCTCTGTGGACTGGATTTGTAGTGAGCCTCTGTGGACTGGATTTGTAGTGAGCCTCTGTGGACTGTTGTAGTGAGCCTCTGTGGACTTGTGGACTGGCTGGACTGCAGGCGGGTTGCTGCAGTTTTAGGGTTGCTCGAAGGACCAATGTACTAGGTACAATATATCCGGCTCGAAGGACCAATGTACAAGCTAGGTTTAGCTCGTAGATTACACTTGCTCAACTCGGTTCGGTTGAGCAGCGGAAAATATAGAGTTTACTGCCAGAGAGCAGCCTCACTCTCTGCTATGGCCAAGTGGGCTTGGGCACAGTACATTTGTTGAGTAAAACAACGTTTTTGAGTAGTTGTTGAATACTGATTTATTCTCATCGCACATCACAATAAATAGTAAAGTCTATTATGACGCTGAACTTGACATTGCAATGAGATTCTCTACTACGTGCTGATTCATGATTTTATGAATCACTGACCTGCGGAAGCCACATACCGAATATTTACTAATTATGTTATTGTTGTACTGGCGTACTCAACTATTTGTTTTATGTGGGTTCCGATAGTTCAACCTTGCTTGATCTAGTTCATTGAATTATATTCTTAAATTATGTGAAAGGAGTAAAGATGATAATACATGGTTAATTGTTGCAATTAAACAGTGTTGGTGATCGAAATTGATAAAAAATATGCAGCGGCTCGTTGGTTAGCACCAGGTTAACATTACAATTATTATTATATATCATAATTGACGTGTTCTGTATTAGTATTATGTGTATCAAGTTTGGGTTCGTTTGAGTTAGTTAAAATTATTACTGACTATTGCATACTGGCCATTTATTATTTCCTACTGTACATTTGTGGAATTATCACCAGCTAAGTCATACTGACATTTCATAAATTTTTACTGACCATTAGAATCACAATAGTGAACATAGAAATACAGGCCAAATAGTACTTTTACTGCTCAAAAATTCCATTTTTACTTATCATTTTCAACAGAAATACTGAGTCTTTTACAATATTATACTGACTGCTTGTGATATTATACTGTACATAATGAATTAAATACTGTTCAGTTTATTACAACCCTTTAACATTTAAGTACTGCTATTTTAAAGAGAGAGGGTATAGTACCCGACGTACCTACTCTAAATAAGTTTCCTGGTAGAAAGGTTCTGGTGAGGACGTTTTTCATTAAACGTGCTAGCGCACTCCAATTCAAAAGTAGGGGCATTGGCCTCGATACACATACAGAGGTATGCTGATTTGTCGTCTCAAATTTCACACGTTTCGCGCATGCCTACACACAGTTCTCCGATTATGACAAAAATCATAACGTTTTTAACGGATTATAATAAAACAAAAACTTTCAAGTACCTAACTAATTTTCTAAGCTATCATTAGAACAAATAAAATTCCAAATTTATTAAACTTGAGCACAGTGCTTTGTTTATAATGGGTTGAGGTTGAGACATAAACACATAATCATAGCGTCCTCGCGATTGGGCTGACATTTAGTACTGGGGGGTTTTAGAGGTCAAAGATCAAGAATTTGAGGTAAAAATTGAGGTCCCGCAATTCTGGTTAAGTATTTTTGCAGATATTGCGAAAAAACGTTGATTAAAATCTAGGGACATTTTTCTCCTGCAATATTTGATATGATATGGATCGAGACATGGATAGCCCATCAACTCATTGGTAAACTTTTATACGATTAGACCTGGAACGGTTTTTAGCATCAGGAAGGTTTCGAGGTTTACCCTTAATAAAATTTGAGTCGGAATAAATTCTAACTTATAAGCTTCTTGTTTCCAAAGAAATATATTTTTTTTTATTTGAGTGATTGTTCTTTGTATTTTTTGTTCGACAGCCAAATTTCAAATAAGTTCAGCAAGTCTCTGAAACAATAAAAAGACATGATATATGGCTTTAAAGAGAATAGACCAAAGTATCTTAACAGCTCGTCAAAATAAAGAACATGGCAATTTTTTTGCCCATATTCAATGAGCTGTAACTTTGAAACGAACGAACGCATTTGGTCGAGTGTTTTGGCGTTTTGAAGACCGACTTTTGTAGATTTTGTGTGAGATGAAAATATTTAATTAATTTTATGAAAACAACATACCCATGTCTCCATCGTACATTGCACAACATATTTTTCAAGCTCTCCAGTCTATAATTAAATTGAACTGAAAAATAGTAATTCACATGTATGCTGTGTAGATGTTTATTTGGTAGTGCTTGCTCCGTGTTCTGATGAAAAATTGTTTACCAAATTACCAACAGATTTGGATTTATTTAACATTTCTAGAACTATAGGTGAATATGCTTGAAAAAAATCATCTTATTTTTGGCATATTATGCGGATAGCTGAAAGTTCATTTCCGTCCATTGTTCGACGCAGTGTGCGATATGCAGAAGAAAGGCAGAGTTCTTCCTCTGCCATAGACTAAGGCTAGAGCGAGGGCTAGAGTTATACGTATTTGACATTTCATATGTATCGCAATTTTGCTGTGGTTTTTGTTTTTTTATGATATTGTAGAGTTATTACTTTCTTCAACGTGACGTCACATAGGCGCATAGGCATACCGTTGCATGTGTATGATCGTGGCATTGGCTTCAAGATTTGTTTAAATAAAAAGATACTTTTTACAAGAACTTGACGTACATTTGAAAAAATCACGAAATTCACTATTCATCTATAATGAAAACATAAAAAGAAAGATGAAATAATAACCTTGAAATCTATCATAACTCAAGTGAAAAAAAAATGAAATAAATAAAAACATTCATCATACATACTTAACTACGGATAGTTTGGTTCCAAGAAGCTGTGAAAGAAAGCTGGAGTAGGTATTCTAATAGCCGAGTAAAGATGTCGGTTTTTCAAACAAATTATTCCAAACAGAATGATATTTTGAGGAGTGCCTGTGGACTGCCTCCTGAGCATCTAACCAAAAAATCTGACTCGAAATCCTGGTACGTTTGGCGCTGAAGAGGTGGTTTTCTAAACATTTTTTCACAGGAAAATGACCTGGATAAAAGCTATAGAGGACTAAGAACTTGACAACTTTGTCATCGACTTTGCCTTAAAACATTTTATGATAGCTCCAATACTAAACGAGTTACAGCTCATCAAATGACAAAAATAAGCTGACAAGGAGTGGTTTTAAAGACATTTCAAAGGCTGAACAACTTTTCTTCAAAACTTTTTTCATTATCCTTAAAAAAAATATTGAAACCACCCCTGTTGCCAGCGAAATTTTGTCATTTGATGCGTTGTAACCAAGGCAGTCTAGTTCTCTGACTTAAGGCTGTAACCAGAGCCGTCTAAATTGTAATACAGGTCATGAAGTCGCATCTAACGTCAACGATGGTCAAAATTTTGCATTGATTGAAGGGGCTTTCTTTGAAAATTAAGGTATATTACGATTACGAGAAACGAAAATTGTTCAATGAAACTGTAATTTGAAAGAATAACCTTATATATTATCGCAACAGGTATGATGTTCATCACCTCATGACGTAAAAATTTACATGAAACATATCCGAACCTAACAAGAGTTTAATGATTTGTTGGGAAAACATATTCATTCTAAACAATAAAACATTAAAACTGGAAGAAAGGCAGATGGTTACAGATTTTGGGATGTGAATGAAGCAGTTTCTGGAGGACTGGAGTTGATAATGACGTTTAAAACTGATTAACCAGGAAGCACTATCTTTTTCCAAAGTGAACGAAACAAAACTCGTTTATCCTGATTTTTCCGCATGACATAGAAGCTGGTGCTTATATGTGTGAGAAATCATGGATGAGGCATATTATTTAATCAAGTTTTCCTATTTGAATATGTATTTTTCTCATCCAGTATTCCCCGAAAGGCATAGACACACACATACCATAATATGAAACTATCTACCAGTCTATCATGAAAAAATTGACTGTTAGATTGCGATATCTCTGGTACCTACTATTACCTATAACGCAAAAACCACTTCAATTTTCACCGTGATTCTCAATTTTTCAAAATACAATTTGAAGTTGAGTGAAAGCAGGTTGAAACTAGTTAAATAGTTGCAGAGCCGTCTAGAGTTTCATAGTTGGAACTAGAAGTGAACCTAACCGCAATCGAGACCACACGCGGTGTTGCCAAAACCATTACTTCATGGCTTGTATTACAATATAGACGGCTCTGCTGTAACTCATTAGTGGCCGATTGCACCAACCAATTTTGAGAATACTTAACCACAGCATAAATTTATGCTGTGACTTAACGTTAAGGAACCCTTAACATGACGGTTTTGCATGCAAAATTGTCAAGTTAAGGGTCCCTTAGCGTTAAGTATCCTCAAAATAGGTTGGTGCAATCGGTCATAAGTGTTTCAGCTGTCAAAAAATGTTATAAACCAAAGTTATCAAGTTTTTGATCGGGGTCCGGTAAAGTTGACGACCCACGGAATTTCGCAATTTTTTTTTTTTACTAGAAAGCTCTATTGGTATAGAACAGTTAAAGTGAAAAAGATTTGCGGATGAAGCACTTTTGTGAGAAGAAAAAATATTAAAAGTTTAATGAAATCAAGTGTTCACGGAACGCAGTAGTGGAGGATGCTCTATAACCTGACCCTTTACTTGCAGTGTTGCCAAGCTTTATTTTCACTGACATTATTTTCACACATTTTTGAAAATTGCAAATACAGTAATAGAAAATGCACACAAAAAAACAACATGATTCAATTAAGTGGAAAGCGTACGGATATTAGAAAACCGCACGGTAAGAGAGACACATACTAAACCAAACTAACCCAATCCAACCCAAGAGTGAAATGTACCTACCCTATAGAGAGATGATTTTTTTGCCTATCACAAACGAACCCAAACTAACCAAAACTGACCCAAACTAACCCAATCTAACCCAAGAGTGAAATGTACCATACAGTGATGATGTCACTTTACATCAAATTTTTGCCTATCACAAGAACAAACCAGCATGTCAGTATAACAATGGGCGCGTTCAGGTAGTGTGTAGTAGTGGCGCTTCAGCGCTTTTTCCGCTGTACGCTTTATTTTCCCTGAACGACATGCTGTAATGCTGTACGTCAAATCATCAAATGTCATTTAGTATTTAGTTTATTTTGATATCCGAGCAAAAAGTCGTAGACTTTTCTACTTTTGCGAGAAAAACAAATTATTCCAGTCGAGGTTCTTATTTACGACGAAGAAGGAATAGCTTTTGATGCTTATTGTTAGGAACAGTCGAAATATTGTGCACGATTTATCAGTATTTTCAAAAAACATAATTCATCAGAAATATAATAAATAATGTTTAAATATCGCAAATTCAATAGTTTATTCTTCTTCTTCACCTATACAGTAGGTAATTACAATAATGCACAAGGAAAATCAATTCAATTTCCTATTTGGCTTATACACGCTATCACTAAGAATTCTTTGTCTCTCATCATCCGAGGAAGCCTGTACATGAACAATCTCATCTCAAAATTGTTGGAATATCGTTTCTTCTGCCGAATCGCACATTTTATGAACCACAAATTTGAACTGATTTGCCGGTTTCCCGCCGCTTCATGACACTTGCAGCGATAAAGCGGACAAAATATATGCCTTATCGCTGAAATAAAGTGCTGCAGCACACCGGACTCATTTATGTCGTTCAGTGAGGCCGCTTGAGTAAAGCGCTGCAGCGCCACAGTTCCCTGAACGCGACCAATAATTATCCCTAGAACTGCATACAAGAACTAGTACACAACACTAGTTGTCATCATGTCGTGTTCCGTAGTAATAGTCGGCAAAACTAATTGGCAACGTTGCGTTGCGCTATTTTATCGCACAACAGCTACTGCCATCGCATTGTCAAATTGTCATTATCAATCCAAGACAAATGAAAGCAATGCGTTCGTGTTTAGACCGATTTATTTTGCTAGCCTGAAATATTTTTTTATTTTACAAACATTACTGGGTACCTTAATGGGTCCGTATGTGTGTGTTTCAAGTGGAATCATGTATAATTATCAGGAGATAATGGTATTTTTTTGTTTATAAATTGCCGGACACAGTACAACATGTTTTAGGTTTGGTATTTAAGGAGAAAAACTGAATGATCCGCCGGTTGACTATGTTCCTCTCGCCTCTATTTGATGTAAGCTTTGTATAAAGTTAAGAAAAACTGTGAAATTCTGTGGTTTACCAAAGCCTTTGATCGTGTATAAATTTTATTCAGGTCATTTTGCTCTAAAAAATGTTTGGGAAACCACCTCTTCAGAGCAAAACGTACTAGGACTTCGAGTCAGATTTTTTGGTTAAATGCTTCGGAGGCAGTCCACAAGCATCGCTAAAAATATCATTCTGTTTGGATTTTTTTTTGCCGACCCCTATAAGCCGACGACAACTCTTCTGGGCTAAAGCGCCATAGGACATAATGCATTGTAAATCATCAATGCCACCAAGCGTATAGCTATCTAACTTGCTGGTGACCACAATGGCCGCCAAGCGTGTTGCTATGTACTTTGCTGGTGACCACTCCGGTGATCACAATATAACGTACAATAGATTATTTTTTATGGCTGATGTTAGTGATGTTATACATGATCGGGGAGAATCTATGAGCGACTGATATGAATATGGCAATTTAGATCTTTATTATTATTTTTTTTATTAATTAGATTAACTGCAAGTGTTAGCTTCTTTAAACTAAGGAGATATGATTAGAGACAGAAAATCTTCAAAATGAGCTGTCACCAAATCGATATGTGGAGGATGGTATTTCTCTCCGAACACCCCAACTTCTGGAAAAACCAGCAAATATTTCCCTAATGTCAATGTGAATACCCACTTGAAGAAATAAAGGGGGTTCTAGGTTCTAGCTTCTTGTCATGTCTATTTTTTCAAAAAAAAATTATGTGGACACATTCTAGAGTCTTCAAGGATTGCAAATTTACTGGCGGAGAAAAGTTTTTTTTTATGTTGAGTCAGGTTAGTTTGGGTTAGATTTGGTTAGTTTGAGTTAGTTTTTCCTGGCATAAAGAGCGGCATCCTTAATACGTTATTTATAATAAAAATCAAATATCATATTTTTTTTCATCCGCCAGTGAATTTGCAATCCCTATAGACACTAGAATGTGACCATACAAGAAAATTTGGAAATAATCGAAAAATAGCAGAAAACCGTATAAGCAATTGTTACCTTCGATTCTAATGAATCATTCCGAATTCCTATTTATTCAATAGAAAACATCGTTACAATTCACTTGAATTGTTCAAATTGTAAAGTTCTCTTTCAACACCAAATACCTACTACCTCGCCTACTACCTAGTACCTAGTGAACATAGCTTTCAAATTAAAAATACTTACATCTCCATCGTCTTCCAATATAGCAGAGCCAGGATTGTGCCATAAATTGAATAGTAACTCATGAATCATATTTATGTGGAAAAAGTGTTAGATATTTTAAAATTAATTTGAAATCATTGACATATAAATAATGAATTTTTTTCAAAGTAACAGAAATAACAAATAACAAATTTTTTTAAAATTAATCACTATGGGGTTATGTGGTCACTGGTTAGGTATGTAGCAACAACAACACTGAGCAAAAACGATACGAGCAGATTCACATGAATGCACCTTTTCGCGTAATCCCACTCATGACGTCACTTGTGTTGCAGAATAGCTGGTTTAGATTATACAGGGTTATTCACGTTATTCCACACGAAGTATTATGGCTGTAGTGCCTGATTTTGATATTTTTTTTTGGATGGATAGAAACCCTTCAAGGCTACATTTTAAAATACAGGGATCCTCAAAACACGAAACGCATCAAACTTGTATTTTTTTAAATGGAACCCCTTGTGTATTAATTGATATTTCAATTCTTCCTTCAATTTTGAATACAAATTGTGATACAACTTCCTAAATTCAACCGTAATCGAGATATCGCGTTTTAAAAATGGCACCTTATTTGCACCTTTGACATACTATAAAACTCAAACTATTCAAGTTAGAGAAAAATGATCTGCACTTTCCCATCTCAACTTTTCAAGAGCTATTCTGTCATTTGGATAGAAGCAGAGGATAGAAAGGTACCGTCAACTGTCAACTTTTTCCGACACATTTTGACATTTTCTTTCAAGAATGAATTTTATCTCCTTGAATAGCTCTTGAAAAGTCAAGATAGGAAAGTGCAAACCATTTTTCTTTAACTTTAATAGTTTGGGTTTTATAGCATGTCAAAGGTGCAAAAATGCAATTTTTAAGACACGATATCTCGATAACGGTTGAATTCAGGAAAATTAGTTTTGTATTACAATTTTATTTTTTCCAAATTGAAGAAAGAATTGAGAAATCAATTGATACACAAGGGGTTCCATTTAAGGATATACTTGGATTGTAGAATGAGAGCCCTAAGCAATTTTGTTCAAATTTTCAAAGAGTAATATTTGGGGATCTTGAGCATCATATAAGACATTCGTTTCAGTTCAAGTTTTCCAGGATCAGACCTGGAGCGACACGGGTGTTTTTAAAGAAAAAGTGGTGAGCTTTTGCATGTGTTTTCGCAAAGTAAAAATAATGTTTTTTTTTTGGCTTTCCCACAACGGCACCCAGCCACTACACTAACGCAACAACATTCGTTCAACTGGCATACTAGGCATACGTACATCTCAGGCATACAGACACTATAGCGGCTTGGGAGAATTTTCGAAAATTCAATAAGGATAGGAATTAATAGGGTTTAACACGTTTTCACGCCCTGGGGTCTCTCAGGACGACTTAATACACAGGTAACACTAGATCACGGATAGAAGGATGTTTTATTACAATGGGATAAAATGAAGGAATTTTCACCATGCCCGCATAAACATTTCGCGAAATTTTTTGACAGTTTGTGTCAAATACACAAACCCTTCAATTCAGCAGACCAAGCTCATCCAATAGATAACCAGATGCTTTCCGATTAAACTGGCACCCAAAAAGCCAATGTTTTGATTCTCGGTTCAATCTTGAACAAAAGAGGTACTCAAAATGCAAAATCAAATGATTTCATACCAATTGAACCAACTGCTCAAAGCTCTGCGCTGTTGATTGTTTTCGAGATACAAAAGGTGTTGAAATTTTCATGCAAGAAACGTTTTTTTTTTAATTTTTTGCACAGACCAAACTTAATCAAAACGACTTGATGTCATGATCAAGAGATAACATATCCACCAATATTAAGCTCCCCAATCGACCAGTGGCGGAGATAAGGATAACTGGAAAAAAATCTCAAAAAAAATAATGCAACACTCGCGTGTACGAGTAAAATTTTTTTTTTATACACATTTTATCTGACAAAATAATATTTGCAACATTTTTTCGTATCTGCCACCATTTTGCAGAAAATGCATGAGCAGTCTTGTTTGATTTTTTAACATCATGTTGAATTGACTTATTTGTTGTTAACGCAAAAGTGAATTCTCATTAAGCAGGCTATGAAAATTATCGGCAGGAATGATCGATGGTCAGTTGGTTGAACCGGTGCCGGCGCCGGCGTTTGAATCACCAAGATGTACCTACCACCAATGTAATGATATGTCGAAGATTTTCATAGATTTTTGTGAAATGAATTAGCGGCTTTATTGGAAAACGTACCACAGCATTACAATCAACAAGTACGGCACTATATCTCGATCAAACATTTGCTCGAAGATGAATAGGAAGAGGGGGTCCATCCATATACAATGATCACGTCATATTCGCGCCCACCTTAGACCCGCATGATTTTTGTTACGGGTTTATTTTAACGAGAGGAGTATTTTACTGAGTCACCTAATAAGCAGAAATTCTATCAAAAAATAATGGCTGGTGTGTCCTCAGGCGCAATAAGCAAGTCCTACGACGAATTAAACGAAACTTTTTTCGCAGGTGCAGATTGTGCATTAGATCAGGTGGGGAATCTTTTATGTATTTCCTTGAATAACTGACCCAAACTTTTACTCAAACTAACCTAACTTGCAATCTTCTTAAGTGTAAAACCATAAATGAGCTTGTCCGTGAACTAATAAATAATCTGAATTAATTTAAGACTCTCAACCACAGTTTCACTTCTGCACTATGAAGTCATATTTCAACGACATGCGATGTTGAAAAAATTAAACAAGATTAATCTCCTGCCAAATGGTAGCAGATACGAAAAAATGTTCCAAATATATTTTTTTGTCAGATAAAATTTACATCTGAATTTTTTTTTCTTGACTCGTCCACCAAGTGTTACATCATTTTTTTTGCAAAATAATGTTTTCCGATAACCCCTATTCTCGCGACTGGTCGACTGGTGAGCTGTATGCTGGATGCTGATTGATATTTTAGCTCTTCATGACATATCATGTCGTATAAGTTTGGTCAAAAATGCTTTTTGGTTTGTGCCACGGTGTAAGATAAATAAAATAAAAAATCGTTTTTTTCATAATAATTTCATGTCTGTATCCCGAAAACGATCAAAAATTGGATAACAAACATGAACATATGTGGTTTTTCTCACTGCAAAATAATAATGGAGTCTTCTATCACCCACCGCGCGTCGTTTCATCCATGATTCCCCCTGTATATGGCAGTAGGAATTGGAACAACTTCAACGATGACCGTCGATATACGGCAGTGGGAACAATAATATGGCATTGAAATCTGCTACTTTGTTCGATATATTGGTTCATTGGTAAAGAGAGAGTTAAACGACCATTAATTGTCTCTACAGAGATGTAAGTACGTGGATAAGGCCTGATGGGGATACCACAAAAAAAAACCCGCCTGGTAGGTACATATACTCCAACCCTGCGGAGGTGTGGAAAAAAATCAGCATTTTTGTTGAAGAAACACATACATCAATTGAATACTTCCTCAACGTTAACTCAAAAACCATTGGTTCCAGAAAAAAAAGTTTTATGATCTCTTTTGTGTTGAATTTCATGTAATCCAGTAAATATTTGCTTCAAAAAAGTGAGACTTTTGAAGATAATAACAAGAAACTGACAGCTGCTCCATCAACAACCCAAAAAAAAACAAGCTCCCGGCTCAAAATCCAGGGACTTTTTAGAAAATACTTAACTGATACTGAATAAATATCGGTACCTCAGCGTCTTCACAAACAATCAGCATCAGCCTTTGCCAAATTTTCCCGACTGAAAAGACAGAGAGCAATTCACAGGCATATTATTATTATCAGTGATTGGATTCCAATGGTTAATTATTTAAACCTGAACTTATTTTTATTCATTTTTATTGTCTCGTTGTCTGTTCACTGGCAACAGTGTAAGTGAAACTCAAGAACACTTGGACTTATATGTATACATATGTAGACGATAGTGGAAATTCCCATATATCTATGGAAATTTCATTGATAATAATATATCTATGGGAAATTCTATTGATATATTTCAATTATCATCAGATATTCTCATCATGATCATTTGGAAAATATGATGATCAAATTAGATAGAACGTTTCGTCAGGATCTGTGCAAAAATAATTTGTTGCTACACGATAAAGACGTAAAGTAAAGTACCCTTCACGTGTCACTTCTGTCAACCAATCACAACAAGCCTTTTTACCGGAAATATTACTTTACTTTATACGCGAATCAAGTAAACAAGCCTTTAGCAATAAAGTATTAGAATTATAGAATTAGAAGCTTCACTACAGTGTGTACATTTTGCATTTTGTAGAGTTTAGTGTTTGCTCCTAAATCTGTCTATCGTTTATCAGTGTTTTTGTTTTTTCCAATCCAATTGTTTATCGAAGAAGCATCCATGGTGCCCAGGAAATGTCCGAGACCACGGAGGAATTGCGGGTAAGATCCTATTTTTTATAGGTAATTCTTGTTTATGTGAAAACACGTTAAGTATTGATGTTTTAACCGATTGGGTTGTGGATCCTTAGGTTGTTTGAGATTACTTTCAAAATGCGGAATTATATGCTGATGATCTGGATGGATGGATGGATGCATCGAATGCACTTTAATGTAACTTTAGTTTTTGTTAGCTGGGATTGCTGGGAACTAGGAACCACAGTACCTTATACATTTTGAGTTTCCCGACTCATTTATCAATATGATATTGATGTGGACAGGGGAATGAGAATTGTCGTCTTCGTCATTGACATCATTTGCAGCCTTTGAACTAGGACTTCAGTAATTCATAGTATTTTGGTAAAATATTATTATTCACGCTCCTTTGAAACATATCGCTTCTAGGAAATCTTTTCCCAATAATAATTGTTTTATTATAGAAACATTGTTTTTTTAGTAGGTTTACTTACTTAGTGCAGTTTGAGTAGAGCAACTCTGAAGTCTCATAACCTCAAAAATTGAGTTATTAATAGATACAGGTATCGCACTAATTAAAAAAGAGGTGGCTGTTTTTAATCCTATTGAAAATGTATTTTTTGTCTCTCTATAACACATGAGTTCTTATGGAAAAATCCATCAACATAGTTTTTTTGAATAATTGCGATACATTGTTGGTTTAGGAACATAAGAGGCCCTCAAAATCCGTCATAAATAATCCAGGACCGTATTTAAAAAAACAAAGTTGATGATGGCTGATCATAGACGAAACGTCGGTTCTTCAATTTAATAACGCTATCTTGTAAAGGGCAAAAAGTGGCAATGAAGAAGTTCCATTCATTTCAAAATATCTCTTCAAATGTGGTCAGAAAAAAACGAAAACAATTTTGACAAATTTCGTTTTTTTTTCGGATAATTTCGGACTGAGTCGGAATTTCTTGGCTTTTAAAACGGCATTTTGTTAAGCATCAAAATACGCAACTTTGTCTCCAATTAACCGACCTTGTATCTCTCATGGTTATCAAGATCCCCATGATAGACATCCTTATCTTGGACACACTGTATATCTCAAAACTGAGTAGAATAAATGAGTTCGACTGAATAACAAAAAAGTTTATAAATAACATGTAGGTACTTTAGCATGCGCGTAATTTCAAACTCCCTGCAATCGATTAATATTTTCGATGCGTCGCGACGCTTTACTCTTGGTAGCCGTCGAATTTGTTTAACTGTGAAAAATAACTACTCGACCCCATACATTGACTACTTTTTACAGAAATCAAATATTCCTATTCGTTTCCGAGATATTGACGTGCGGAGTTTTAAGTGCAAAACCCTGTATATAGGTTCCAGTTCTTGTATATTGTTAGTTGCGGGTTGCGGCCATGGAAGTAATCAGAAATGTGTGCTGCAAAATTTCAAATTGGCAGTGGAACAATCAAACATTGATTTTAGGCCGAAACAATATGATATGTCATGTTATCTTGTATGTTATCTTTTTCCTGTTATCATAACATAACAGATTTGTGTTAAAAATAACGTAAACGTTCCATCATAGGACCGAATGTGTGTGTATTCTGACAGTAGTTAAACGTTTAATTTCAAATTTGAGTGATTGAAGTGTTACAAAATGACAAATCAATAAAGACGATATTTATTTATTTATTTAAATACTAAGGAATTCAAATTTAGAAATAATTACCGGATAAGAACATATGGGTTTTTTTACATTGTTTTCGCGTGTATGATACACTCCTGAAATTTGGTCCGCTCCTCCCGACTCACCCTGTATACAATTTATACATAAACATACAAACATTTTAGTTCCAAAGTATTGGTTTGTGATTTTTAACACTGAATGAATGTTGATATTGGGTTTGATGAATAAAGAACAAGCAAATAATGCTTTTACTAAAATTTCTTGAAGTACACTCACACACTTTTTTTTTTCTAGAGCATGCTCTTAAGTTTCCGGGTATCTGAGTTGCAGATGCTATTGGGATTTGCCGGCAAGAACAAAACAGGCAGAAAAACTGAGTTACA
This sequence comes from Orchestes rusci, assembly GCA_958502075.1. NCBI lineage: Eukaryota > Metazoa > Arthropoda > Insecta > Coleoptera > Curculionidae > Orchestes > Orchestes rusci. Next base: position 38,925,218 of record OY293306.1, read on the forward strand.
ACAACGCGCTCTTGAACTTTTGAGAGTCAGATCTCATCCTATTCATCAGAAGATTAAGGACTTGCATAAAACTATCCAGGCGTGAGTAACTAAGAGGCTTTTATTGTTTTTTTTATATAATGGTTTTCATAAATATTTTTTGTTTGGTAAAGAATATGTTGAGGAAAGAGAATGGTTTGAAATTCAATTGAAAACTTTGTCACGTTACCACTTACGCTATACTCAAGTGCATTCACATTTCGGTCAGGTAGCAATACAGATTGTTTTTTTTTACTTGTATGTAATGTACCGGTTTTATTTGGCCGTTTATTGTATTTTACAACTTCGACCCTTTTTTTAATTTCATCGCCATAATAATTAACTCATTTTGTTGGCATGAAACTCGTTTGATCCTGGAAGAACCTCAATCTCTTTTTCACACGTCGTCGCTTTCAAACGTATTCCGAATACCCCGCCCAATATAATCTCTAATCTACTAAGGCCCGTATTCTCCGTTCGTACTTAAGCTCGTTTAAGATTTGAAGGCGTTTAACTACAAGATTTCGTATGCACCGGCGAAATTAGACACGCTCAAGTCGGGTAAACGCATTGAAAGTTAAACGCCCGGTTTGGAGCGTTTAAGGATTTAAATGGCTTCAATTGTTGCGGAAGATGCGTGCGTCTTGAAAAAATATATCCTCACATAATATAAACTAATACCACCGAACATATTATTTATTATATATAATAGATATTCGGTGCTGATATCTAATTGTTTTTCATCCTAGTGTGAGTGTGTTTATTTTATTTTTTACTAGGAGGAGTCTGAAGACGAATTACTTCTTGATGCCGATATTTTCGACATAATAATAGTTTTTGCATGGATTTACATAAAAATAAAAAACAGTATGAGCGGGCGGACCATTTTAATAATTCAATGAACGTAAATTATGTAATTTTTCAGGAGATTTTTTTTTTTTGTGTTATCTACAAAGTCAGCAATGCCATAGTGTGGTTTCAAGATAAATCAAAATGCCATTTGCAATAATCAAAGTACAAAATGGTTTTATTCAAATAATATCTCGTTTTGGGATGTCCGTAAAATAATAATTCACCATGTACGTAATTTTAATTTAAATGAATTAGCTTCCTGTCCTTTTCCCGTATTATCATTTTATCAATAGAAATAGAAATTATTGGTTCTCTAAGTGGTGCTGAGGGGACAAGAAAAATCAAGCCAAAATCGCGTATCATAAAAAAAAATAATTCTATGCGTACCTAAACACTTGGAAAAAACTATAGGTTTAAACTTTATATGGCGGAAATAATTCAATATAATAATAAAAAAATAATCTTCAACCATATGAATGAATGCCTTTGAGATTTTTGTGTGGTTCACTTCTGCATGATCATTAACAAATATGGATATTTTTTAATCATCCTGAATAAAAATCTCATTTCTGGTGATTTTTCGTTTCGTTCCTTTCTGCATCAAGATTAAGCATAATTACGTCCATATATTAAAACAATAATTATTTATCAAAAAATATTCAAATTATTTCAAATATACTATGCATTATGTAAAGTTTATATTCAATTTAACCTCGAAGAGAAAGTGACAGATTTCCGCTAGTCAAACGGCAAACATATGGTACCATCCACATCGAATATGTGTTCAAAGTCACGCTCACGCCAGAACAATGTAAATGGTAGAGCATATGATTCTCGTTTGGCAAGGGGAAATTTATCACTTGCACTTCGAAGTGGAATTAAATGTAAACCAGGCATTAATGTCAACTGTCAACATCATATGGTCTCCAATCAACTTGAATTATTTTATCTATGATACCACCAAAATGTTCCCAAATTTCCGACGTTGTCGACCTTTCTCTAGGTTTAACTAAACGTTGCGAAAATTAGCACGGTGCATACCAAGAAAAAGTCGAGGACGTTTAACTATTTGAACGCGTTTAGTTGAATGCGTTTATCTGTAGAATCGGAGAATACGGACCTAAAATACTTTTTGCGAGAAATACATATGTAGTGTCCCAATCGTTTTTGATTCACTGGAATTAACTCTTATTAAAAACAGTTTTATTTCATGTTTAGCACAGGAATCTCGGAAACTATAACAGATACGAGAAAGTTTGAAGGGGCAAAGATTTGCAGTTTTCTAAGCTCTACTCAAAACCATTTTGAGTTTTACAAAATTTGATAGCTGTCAAAAGATATTTTAAAAAAACTTATTTTCTGGCGATTTTTTAAAACACCCCTTGCTCCGCGAATATTGATTGTAGGAGAAAATGTTAAAAACAAAAGTTTTAGGAAATTCTACTCTGAATAAAATGACATCACCTACTTAAAACATTTTTCGTCACACCCGTCATTTTTGACATATGACATAAACTTATGATTTTTTAAAGAATGGAAAACATAATAATATAATATAATATAAAATATTATAAATAAATAAATATTAAAACATAATAATATTAATTAATACATACTATGTATTATTAATTTTTATAGTTGATTCTATCAAGATTCTAACGATACATGTAGCATATGATGGGGTTATTTAAAAAAAAAGTTTATTGTATTTTTTTCTGAATCATGTTTTACCTCAACGTAGTGAATCTGGTTATCTAAGTACTACATAAAATGCTGTAGATCTGCTGAGGATTACTCTTGTTTTATAGCCATATAAATAAAAATAAAAAAAAACCTACTAATACATTTTTCGTCTTAACTTTAATACAAATTAGAAAAAAACGAATTTTACATACAAAACACCATACCAGATTCTAGCGATTTAGCCGTGCATCGAAATAGATGGCTTCTATTTCTTTAAACCAAAACCGTTCAAGAAATCAAATCAACTCCAAGGTAAATGAGTACATATTTCAAAAATTATATTGATTTCAAGAAAAAGCAATGGAATATATTTTTTTTAATTCAATACAAATCCTGTCCGAACGCCACTGGTAGAAATTTGTTTAAAACTTTTACATCAATAAATGTAATTTAATGGTTAAGAGAAGTTTACCAAATTTTGTGGAAATATCTAGAGTGGTAGGAAAGTTATGATGAAAATAGTATATTATTCAACGAGCGGGAAATGGAAATATTACTCACGAGGATGAAGTTTGCGTAATCATCTGAGTGAGTAATATCTACTTCCCGCGAGTAGAATACTATACTTTTTCTATGATTATTCAATAATTGAAGCGAACGTTGACATATTCAATTTCATTTGGACGGCACTTTTTGAGAACTAGTTTACTTATAGTGAGGTTAGGTTGAAGGTTGTTAACACCATTGACGTGATAAGAAAGAGGACTCGTAACTCCCTATAAACGTCATACGTCGAAATTGCGACCAGTTTGGACCAAAAAAAAATGGCGTCCGACAATTTGTAATAATTTGTATTATTGCGGATCTTACTGATTTTGTGAATTTAACATCTGCAATAATAAATAAACAAAAGTTGAATTTAAAATATGTTATAAAGAAAGATCATGAATTCCGCACGACCTGAAAAATGGTTACCCAATTTTACAGTGACGGGCATTTTTTTGGTGTCAAAAGGTCGCAAAACAACTCACATTGTGGGGTATCCTCTCTTTTCCCCTTATCTAAGGTTAACACAATGTGACAATGACTATAAAACAAGTATTGACGGTCAAATGGGCTGTTTCAAAATGATGGATTTGAATGTTGACATTTTGTCGAATGTTCTGATTGGCTCTAAAACCGTGGAGGAATGACATTTAGATCATTTCATTGGTTAAAAACAATAGAGTAATGAAAAAAAAGTCACTGGTATGAGAAACGAGTTATTTACATTAACCAATAGAAAGTGGATGTATAATACATCTATTATTGAATAGTCATGGAAAAAACCATTTTTTTCTCAAAACTTTAACACCCTGTATCTCGGGAACGAAGCATATTCGGACATAATTTCATTTGAGAAATGTTCTTATTTTTTTGTATTCTATACAGTAATAAAAGTAATAAACTTAAAAATCACCCTGTATATTTGCTATAGTTTGGCACGAAAAAAAAGGTTTGTTATGTACATACATTAAACATACATACCGTAGTGGAAAAAGTATGGAAGCTTTCAATTTTGTTCTTATTTATGCTGAGGGGAACAAAAGCGTGATTGCGGAAACTGGATATATCACTAGACGCACTGGATCAGTGGGATATACCTCATTCCTGAATGTATCTAGATATGCTACAGATATTCATTTTGTTCTGTTGGTCAATGTGAAAAGTACTGTCTTTTACGTTTTTTTTTTGGGATGAGTGAATTGAAATAATTATTATGGAAACTTCTCGTAATTTGTGTTTAAATCAGTCCTAGTTCTACCGTGCAACTATCCGGTAAAATATTCATTAATCAAGCGTCTCCGTTATTTTATAGGTGATTTCAAACGAAAAATTGTAGATTTATTTAAAATTTGGTAAAAAGTTGGTAATTGCAACGTCTCGATATTTTCAAAAGGGATAGTGTCGTAAGTATACTGTGCTTACTCATTTTGATTTTCAACAGCTTGACCGATTGAGGTGTGGTGTATGCTTTGCAAATTAGTCTCGATTCAGTGAAAAGTGATCTGGTCAAGTAAGTTTTGAGTAACCTCAAAAATAATTGTATAAATTGACTTTTCTTTTACTCTTCATTTGAGCTTAAAAAAATTTTTCGTTTTAGTTGTTATTTGATTCAATATAGTATGTATTTTTCGAATTGATTGATTTCGAATCATATAGATTTTTTCATTATTTCGATTCTGTTTTTTCAATGTTTGAATCGATAATAAATTCGTATCGATACTTCTAAATTCGATTATTTGATTCGAATCGACTTATATCGATTCAAATCGATAGCTTCGATTCCTTTTTTTGATTCGATGTTTTAATTCGATTTTTTTTTTCAATCGTCGAATCGATTTAAAAAAAAAACGATTCGAAACGATTAATCGATTTTATGTCCAGGCCTAATGCAATCTCTAAGAAAGGCAACTTATTCAGTTTTGAAAAGATGGAACGTTTGCATGAACACCTAATAACGGTGGAATTTTCGAAAATAATTTGTAAAAACTAAATAAACTATGATGGTAACCGTACCATCAATGCTTTATTTAATTTATTAATGTTTTTCCGTAGGTAACTGGATCAACTACATTAAGTTAAAACGTGACTTCAAAAACTCTCATTTATTTTGAACAATAACCCCAGCCTATGATATATCGTTAGAATCGTGATAAAATTCTCTATTTACTAAGGATAAAGTTTAATATGGTTTCCATTTGGAAAAACATAAGTTATGTATTATTTCAAAAATGACGGATTTAACAAAAAAAAATTCAATGTCAATTTATTAAGAGTAGAATTTCTGGAAACTTTTGTATTTAACATTTTTTCCAACATAATTGATATTCGTGGAGCTAGGGGCGTTTTGAAAAATCGCCGAAAAACAGTTTTTTTTTAATATTTTCTGACAGCTGTCAATTTTTTTTAAACCCAAAATGGTTTTGAGTAGAGCTTACAAAACTGCAAATCTTTGCCCCTTTAAACTTTCTTGTATCTGCTATAGTTGCCGAGATCCCTGTACTAAACATAAGAAAACTCACCATGTATAATTTTCAAAAAATTGTTAGATTACTAGCTGGGCTTATTCAATCCAATAGTTTACAAGTAACATCGATATAGGACAATTCAATCGTGTCTACATGAATTCAGAATTCTTAATCTGTTTATCATGAATGTTATACATAATTTGATAAAAACAATTCAAGTTAACCCAAAGGGTAAACCACTGAGGATTGTAGATGATGCATAAGAATTAATGATGTTGGATCCATAATATACATATTTAGATGATGTAATAGGTACAGGGCCATAAAATATTTTTACAAAAGTTTATGTCGTACAAAACAAGCAAACATTTGGAATTTCCAATCACCGTTTTGATTTCATAGCAAGTTTCAAAAAAAGTAATTAAAACTTAATAATAACGTTCACAGCCTTGCGCACATTTTTAAACAATATGGCAACACGGTACAGTACTATTAAAGCTCGTGCGGCGCACCATTCATGGTTTTTTATCGTTGATTTATGAGTGTTTATCGAATTTCGCTTGCTGGGTGTTTTTAACGAAAATAGTGAGTTCAACGATATTCAAAGTGATCAAAGGATGTGAACTAATACTACAGGGATTGTGTGTGCTCAAGTATCGACTGTTTTTATTGTCATCGAAAATGTAAACTCATTGTCAACATGAAGATTTGCAAAAATGGGGTCTAATTGAATGTTGAAAATCATCCAAGCAAAATCAACGATGAGGATAAAACATTTGATAAAAGATCAGAAGAAACCAATGAATGAAATTTAAATAGAATGAATGAATTTGCGGAGAATAGCCTATTGAGGTGAAGATACATCTGAAGAACGGAAACGACCGGAGAAAGAACTTCGATAAACTCCTAAAAATGTATGCATAGAACAAACGTTAACACAAACTTTTTGAACATGGCTTTGATGGATTAGATAAGTAATTAGAGATGTTCAGGTGAAGAACAAATTCATCGAGATGACTACATGTAGATATACTAAGACCGAGACACGTTACTACGAAAATATATAATCATATGGACTTGGATATTGAAATTCACAGACTTCAGAGGTAGGTCCTCTGATTCTTTCTGTATTTTCACGAAATCCAATCTAAAATGCGTTGCAATTTTTCACACACCAAAAATATAAATGTATCCTAACCATGTTATTCATTGCTAGTAATAAGCAGTTTTCAATGGAAATGAAACTATGTATTACAAGATTCAGTTTTTGCAACTTGTGGATATATTCGTTCGCTGACCCAAACACGAATAACGCAATCGAGATATCGATCTATTGCCAACAATGCCCACAATGTTTTAAAGGAAGAATGTTTTTGAGGATCTTCAAAAAAGGTAAAAATCTTCACTTATAATATGACTTGGACCTCACTGTATATTTTGTATGGATCAAGAAATTTGATTTATTCCAAATGCTGATTTGAAATAAATTACAGATACGAAAGTGATCTCATTCACAAACGATCAAAGTTTCCTTTAAAAGGTTTTAAATAATAATTCCATGGAAGGAAAAGGAACAAAATTGTTGATTTCTATTTTCATAGCATATTTTCTACAAAATCACATCATCTGTTATTTTTTTTTTCTGGTTTAGTATTTTATTTACAAATAGTTCAAGCTTATTTCCCAAACTCCCAAAATAAGCTTCAAATAAAATACAGGATATTTCGTGAACATGAACATGGTATAAATGAATTTTGTTCTCTGGTGATTTCTGAATGGCGTCTAGTTTCATGGATTCGTGGTGTCACTAATTTAAAAAAAAAGAAACAACAATTGCTTATTTTTTTATCTCTGCTTGAAATGGTCTTAATTATGTGGATTGTCCTGACAGTTGATAATTTCAACAATAACGTGGGTACTGACCGATAAAATGTATTAAAAATTAAACTTCACAGGTTAGTTTCTTTTTTTTTAAATTTTCTCGTAAATAAAATAAATTCATTGTTACGGTCTTGATTCATATTAGTAGGCGACACGTAAAAATCAAAGTAGACGAATTTGTATCAAAACTGGTATTCGGTCATAACACCTCCGTGCATATAAATTGATTTGACGCATTTTTTTCACATGTTAATCTCGAACCATAGAGGAGCGATTTTCATAAAATCGTAATTCAACTCGAGAATGTTGTCATTTTGTCATTTACTCTGTAAGAAAACTAGATCCGTGGACACACTGTAGATTGTTATGATTATTTTTGACATATTTTGATACCAAGTACTTTGTATCCTCGATTTTTCAGAGTTATGTAAGGTTTTCATTCAATTTTTTTTCGAATTGGATTTGTCAAATTTCCGCTTGGCAAACGGGAATCATATGCTACCATCTACATTGACTTGTGTTCAAAGTAAAGCTTACGCCCAATTCAATATTGCCAAGCAGAAATTTGGCAGTTCCACTTCAAAATGAATTTGAATGTAAGCCAGGCGCGTTAGATCTGTGTGAGCACCTTTCCAAGTTCAACTTGATCCAAAATTGATCCACAAAACGGTGCGGCAACACTGTTTCTCACTTATGGATCACATAGAATTGCTTGCCCTAATTTCTAGACGTCGATGTCTAGATTGACATTTCACCGTTGTGTGTGCTGCAGGCTGCAGCTAACTTCATTCTGTCGCGACGATGCTCAAGGCAATTTTTAACATGGCGGCCTAAATTTTTGGCGACTTTACAGTTTGTTTTGTAAAAAATTGTGATTGAAACTGTTACAAACCAATACAAACCCTCATCGATTTGAATGGATTGACGCTGACAACAAAAAGGTAGGTTCATCGATCTTTATTCAGGAATTATATCCAGTTTTGTCTCATAAAAGCAATGAGTTGAGTCTACCGATGGTACAAACTTGAAAACCTTTTTTTTAGGAGTTGACTGGATATGGATGTTACAGAATAATAGGAGTTCGATTTTCATTTGATACATCATTTTGGTGACTGCTAACTGAAACTCTACAGGTAGGCATATCTTCAAAGTATCTATTTCATGTTTGAAGGTGTTTCATCTTTCATTTCGGCAGATTTTTTCAAATTTTACACAGCGCGATCCCGCGATCCATCCCTTTCTTTCATAATAAATTGTCATTTACTCGGTTAGTCCAGAATTTTATCAATGAAACTTCAAATATTGCTAGTTTTTATTGAAATTTCTTGAAATACTTGAACCTTGAAAAGTTTTACATATAAAAACTAAAATAAATTCATATTTTTCAAACTACAGAAAATGTGTAGGTTTTGGTCATTAACTCGAAAATCTTTTGTGAACAAAAATGTCATCTTCATTTATTATTTAAATTATGATACCTAATAAACAGTTACAATTGCTTATACGGTTTTCTGCTATTTTTCGATTATTTACAAATTTTCTTATATAGGTAGTAACATTCTAGAGTCTTAAGGGATTGCAAATTTACTGGCGGAGCGAAAAAATTATGAGATTTGATTTTTATTATAAATAACGTATTAAGGATGCCGCAAACGCGGCATCCATTTATGCCAGAAACTAGCTCAAACTAACCAAATCTAACCCAAACTAACCAAAACAAACTCAAACTAACCTTATGACCTAACCTGAAAAAAAAATCTTCTCTCCACCAGTGGATTTGCAATCCTTGAAGACACTACAATGTGTCTACAGCAAATGCCAAACAACTTTTGATTCACGTCATAATTGCCACCAAGCTAGTTATTAAGTGTGTTTGTTATGCTCCACTAGTGCACACTTTTCTACACTACAACACTCAGTATGGCTTTGTTTGTGGAATGTTTGTCTTGTTTTTTAGGATGGAATATCTTTACTAAACTAGTATAGCTATGCAATAATTACCTAATAAACATTCATTGTGACATTTTATCGGATATCCAAACGATTTCTAATTTTTTACTCGAGAACGGCACATTGGAGGGAAAAAACGCAGGGATCCTTTTCAGTTCTTACCTAAACAAGGAACTCTAAAGCTGACTCCAGACTCACGCCGCGAAGTCGCGGCGAGAAGTCGCGCCGTGAATAATCTGATCTGAATAATCTCCGTGAAACACATCCACACTCGTGTTCACGAGGCTTCACTGGTGTTCGCGGCGTGAGTCTGGAGCCTGCTGAAAATTTATTTTGAAAAGAAAAAAACGATCGGTGTACAGGGTGTTTCCGTATATTTCGTCTGCAGACTAACTCGCTTATTATGCAAGATAGATAGGGACTTTAAATACAAAGTTGGTAGGTATTAACATGAACCGCCAGAAAAATATATTTTTTTTGTATATCGGGTGCACGAGAAAAGTGTGGCAGACACAACTTGCATTTCTTTTAAATGGAACACCCTATAATATATTATTTTATAATCAAAGAGACATTATTTTTTTGATCTCAAAAATATACATGTAGGCATTCCTTTCAGCCGTTTTCAAAATATTTGAGTTTCAAAGTTGGTTTTTTGGTATTGCCAAATTGTAGTATCTATGACTACAATAATTTTTTGAAAAGTATTTATTAATTTTTATCCTTTCAATTATCTAAAACAATAACGAACAAAACAATTAAGTACATTATATTATTAATAAATTGATATCATTAAATGCAATTATTGAAAATGCCCGCCATTATTCGCAACACATTTTCTTAATTGCATTTTATGAAATCAATTTATCAATAATAAAATGTTTTCACTTGTTTTATTCGTTGTTTCAGATTATTGGAAGGATAAAAATCAATAAATAATGTTCAATCAATTATTGTAGTCATAGATAGGTAATACAATTTGGCAATACCAAAAAACCAACTTTAAAACTCAAATATTTTGAAAACGGCTGGAAGGAATGCCTACATGTTGAATATGCACCCGGTATACAAGCAAATATTTTTTTCTGGCGGTTCATGTGAATACCTACCAACTTTGTATTCAAAGTCCCCATCTATCTTGCATAATAAACGAGTTAGACTGCAGACGAAATATACAAACACCCTGTACAGGGTTATTGATCATAAATGCCCCCCCCCGCTAACTTTTTAACTTGACGGTTCAGAAAAAGGTGTCCCGAATAAAAGTTTCATGGTTGAAAATGAAATTTTCAAATAACCTGTTTCCACATATTCCACATATACCACAAATAAAGAAGTTAGAGGGGGGGGGGGGAATTTATGATCAATAACCCTGTACAATTTTTTTCACAAAATAAAAGTTAAGCTAACGTCAACTAATTTTCATCTGTATCTTGAACACGAACACGAAGCTTTAAATCATACAAGTTTATATCAACTTTTCCCATTATTTTTGCGACCCATCCACTGTTAAATTTGTCTGATTAATTATTAAAATGGAAAACACATTGTAAAACGGTTGATATAATGTTTACAGGGTGTTCACGTATATTTTGGCTAATAGGTATTAATATTGACCCTATATAGAGAGTGTTTAAAATTAGGAAAGTTCTAGTATTTTTCTGAATTAAAAATCATCAGAATTTGTGATCAGAGAAAACAATTGAGCATCGAAGTCAAAAAATTTAAGGCCTTTTGATAAGTCAAAAAAATTAAGGCCTTTTAATTTTTTTTTCAAATGGGACACTGTATTTTATCACGTAGTTCGATAGAGAATTCTTTCCTGATTCCAAATATATTAAGGTTGATGATGTTATCGTGAACGGTTATAAAGATATTAACGTCTATCTATAAGGAATAATAATAATAAATTGGACAGAAAGTGCTAAGTTAGTAAGACCAGCCAACTATTATTCCTTGTATAGAAAAACGTAAATATCTTTATTGCCGTTGAAGATAACACCCTCAACCCTAATATATTTGGAATCAGGAAAGAATTCTCTATCGAACCAGGACCCAGGTATTTCGTGTACTATGGAATTCCATAGCAACACGTCGCTCTCTGTGTAAAACATTGAAATGCATACTATCTTACCTGGAAGGGACTCTTCAATCGCTGACACGATACATAAGTGAGGCAAATTAGATTGATGGATAACAGCGTGGGTTGCATTACTAGGTGGGGTAGGTCGGGTATTCCTTCATCTCGAATAAGCAATAACTGGTTGCATACGTTTTCACAATAATTACTGTGATCATTTTGATTTATATTTAAGCTTTGAAATGCATACTATTGCATACTATCGACGCTGGAAGGGACTCGTCAATTGCCAAATTACAGAAAGAGATGTAAGTGAGTTCCTTTCTCTGTTTTTTGTCTCATCTTCTGTTTTGTTTCTTTTTATTAACGTAATTGGATCACTATTTCCTTGTGTCAAATGAATATTATTAAATGACGGATTCTGTTTTGAACATAATAGGTGTGTTTGTTATGATCCACTAGTGCACCCCACCTACCTAGAGTTTCACAATGTCTGGTCACCATGTGGTTATGAGTTGACCTTGAGTTAAAAGGAGTAAACTGTTTCACATTCGATAGTGAAGCTTACTATTAAAGTTAACTATAAGTTAAGTTGACCACAGGGAAATCTACTGGTTAAGCACAAACCAAAGGAACATAACCTAACCATGACTATTTTGACTTTTTTTTGAGGTTTGTCTCCGGCTTCTTTAACCCCACTCAAAAAACAAGAGACACCAACGAGACGAAATATGAATGAAACGTTTAGACAAAATCCGATCGATAGGGGCGGACCCAATTTTGGCGCGTTGCCGAACTCCAGCTTTTTTAATTTTCAAAAGAAAATACTGGTTTTTCCTCGGGTTTTTCCAAATCCTAAATACCTAAACAAATCTTGAAGAGATGTTTCAATTTAAACAAAATGGTTACCATCAACTTATTTGATCAAATTCATACATGAAATGGTTTGAAAAATGATTCCAAACAATGTTTTTACTTTTTTCCTGCGTAGTAATACTTTTAATAGAGTAAGGGCCGATATTTCAACGTCCATTTAAGATTAAGGTACACTTAAATGTTATTTTGGACCTTGAATTTGTTTCCCCTGAGTGCCGTATTTCAATTGCGACACTCACATTAGATCCTTAGCTAAATGAAAGAAGTGGCGCAATTGAAAGACGGCACTTTCGGTGGCCAATTCTAAGATTCACACCAACTTTAAGTATACCTTAGCTAAGATGCCACTTAAAGTGACATTGAAATATCGGCCCTAAGTTTGGCAAACAACGTGGTGGGAGAAACCCTGCACCCGAGTGCACAGTTCGATGTTGTCCTCATGTTTATCTCGCTATGTTTCATCTATTATAGTTATTAGATCATTGACTGGAACTTAGTTGTTTCAAATGAAACACTGTACAAATGAAACTATTTTATGTTTGCGATAAAGGTAGAATTCAATTTTGATAGAAAGATGTCAACATTGTCCTGTACCCATTTTTAGTTATTTCTGAAATCTGAAATATTGAGAATTTCGTACAGACGTGCATTCATCTAAATAACTAAATGTTTCGCGAGTTCAGTTTATTTCTATCGTTTGTGATATTGAGCGATCCTTGGAGCGATCTTTCTTGAACATAACCCAATATTCGAATTTACTCAAAATATTTACTAGGTTTGTGTTTAACTCGGTGTTTAATAAAAGTGAGATCAATGCACGTTTGATACGTAATTCGCAATATTTCAAAAAAGGCTGAAGATAGGTATAGGAAAATGTTGACATGTCCTTTTCAAAATTGAAGGATAAGTTCATCGCAACCATAAAAGACAGGGTGTTCCATTTGAAAAAATCGTGTTTCAGTCATTTCCATCTGCCAGAATGTGATCGTTTTTTTGCACTTCCTGTGAAGTTATTGAAATATTTGGATATGTCAATGCCTACTCTGATATTTGAAAGAACCCAGCTAACAATTTCTTGTTCTATAAATGTCGTGAGAACGTTTTTAGAACTAATTTTTATAGAGCAATATTTTTCTAAGAACATTTTTAAAACGTTCTTACAACTCTTAAACAATCAAAATGGGCACCATACTATACAGCTTTTTACTTCTATAAAATGTTGTGTAAAGCCTCCGCAAAACAATTATAGAAATGTTGCATAAACGTTCTTAGAGCTTTTAAAGAACATTTGTATTACCGTAACAGAGCAAAAGCTCTTGTAGAATACAACTACTAAAGAACTCGAATACAATTATGGCATAGAATCGCAAAATGTCTCATTATGCAACAATTTTAATGCATTGTGTGATATTTAAAGAACTTTTAAACTGTTTAGTGTTGTATTTTAGAAGCAAATTGATTCTGTAACAAAACATGACGATGAAAGATGCTGATTTCATGATAATTAACCTACTCTGTAGAAATAGGAATATGGGTATATACTTAATAATTTACTGAGTTGGTTATTTGCAGTCACTTAAGCCGTAAATTAACTTGCGGAAGAAGATTTATTGTGAAACATATATTACATTTTGGGAATTTTTTGATGCTCCCTCCGTTTGGCCTAAATTTCCACTATGACTAAAAGTTTATGAAAAAAATGTTTTCCAAAAATTCGTGAATTTACCCCTAAATTTTATATGAAATAATCAGACACACTATCGTGGTCGATATTATTCAGATTATTTCATTTGGTATTATTGCTTATGCTTTCAAATTTGTTTTATTTTATTTCTAGACAATATGGCCGCAGAAAAAAATGGAATCTTTGTATTATTAATACTATCCAATATGGATTCCAACTAATACGACATGTTTGTGTCTTTTGCAATGATTATAGAGCAAGGCCATTTCATTCAGTGTTGTCATATCTTAAAATATTTCATGAACAATGAGACTGGCTTATTTAGAATCTTTAATCAATTTTACGAAAAAAAAAATTATTTAAACTAAAAGACGTCTCTGTTACGAGCCACAAAAGATGTTTTGACTTAAAATGTATGGAAAATACTAGAGTTTTGGGAACTATGTATTAGTGCCCCCGTTTATTGTGTGTATTATGTTTATTTTTTTTTTAGTTAACAATTAAAGGATCTATCAAATTATTCTTTACTTTTCCGCATTATCCTGGTGACTCTAATGAAATCATTTCAAAAACCATTTGTCAGAGGGGTTCTTTTATCTAATAAAATGCTAAAGGTTTTCGTAAATGTTGTTACTTTTCGAAAACACTCCACTTTTTCACCTTTCTCCATTAAAATAAAAATGAATAAGACATTTTAAAGCAAGATAAAGTCACAAACTCCATAAAAGTTTAATAATCTAAAACAAATGGCATGGCGTCGTTGTTATAGTAGTTCTATAGTGGTTTTCATAGAACAAAATATTTGTATTTAAGCCTATTTATTCTATAAAGTTTTCATAACACCTGAATTGGAATAGTTTGTGACTGCGTTAAAGAAGCGCCAGTTTACCTTATTCGATAACTGCTTCCATGTCAGTTATTTGCTCTCCGCAGCAGAATTGTATCAGTAGGAACCCTTTGTACAATAATTCTATAAGAAAACTACATGAGACATTACAGAACAGTTCTATAAGAGTTTCACTGGACATAATATAGTTCCAATAAGACATTATTGTGCATCGCTTTTAGAGCAATTTGATTGTGTAAGCACAGTGGTTGCAAAAAAGTGTTATCATGCAGCACTTATAGAACTATATTGGAACATATTCTGTAACTGCTCTATAATTATGCTGCAAAAACGTTCTTA
This sequence comes from Orchestes rusci, assembly GCA_958502075.1. Lineage (NCBI taxonomy): Eukaryota > Metazoa > Arthropoda > Insecta > Coleoptera > Curculionidae > Orchestes > Orchestes rusci. Next base: position 38,940,439 of record OY293306.1, read on the forward strand.
CGATAGGTTAAAACAACAAATTAGTTGCTGAGAGCAAAATAGTGTCATATTCGTCCACTATACAACAATTTACTGTACTATACGCAACTATAGGACATTAACAGAACATAAATATCCTATAACTCCAAATCTATAGGACTATTTTGCTAGCTGGGAACTGCTTTCAAATTTGTACGTCTCAGTTCCTTACTGTTTCTGAGAAATCGTTTGCAAAATAATCGTTGATGTTAAGTTGCCATTTTTGCAATAAAATAGCAAATATTCAAGAAACTTCCATTCAAGCTATTATCATTTGACATTATATAACATTTGAAAAAAAGTAAGTTTGTTGAATAACTTCTTTGAACTCCCGCATATCATATTTCGATATAATATGAAATATGAAAATGCCCTGTGAAAAAGCTATTTTAAACAAATTGCAGTATATTTTTGTAATTTTCGTGAACATACAATATACAGTATAGCTTCGTCCGGATATTCACCTCCAAAACTCTCTAAAATCCGGCTAAATATCAAGGAAAGAGAGTTTTATCAAGAAAAGAGGGGTTCACTCTAAATCTATAGAACAAACGACCATTTTGATCAAGTTTTGCATAATAAAGATATGTATGAACATAATATGTATTTATAATGAATGATTCAGGAATCCGGACCACCCCCAAAGTCGGAAATTACTTGGTCCAGATGCCGCTTGGACATTCTCATTACCCACCTGATACAAAACAACTTAGGTAACACAGGAAGTGTCGCGGTGATAACGATCAAAGTCCAGTTGATATAATATTTTGTCAGTGTTCACACTGTTCTCATCTTGATGTTTGACGTCGAATATTACCAATTTGCATAACAAAAAATATGAATTATACAAGAGTTTTGAGAGCTTTTTATCCAGAATTATGAATTTTATTTGCCGTAGTAAATAATGATCGTATTATGTTTGGATCTATCTACATGATGGCACATTTCTTGTGAAAATTGACTAATCGCTATTCTCTGCCACCCTTCATATCTAACTTTTCGATAGTCTGGTTTGCTGCCATAATCCCAAATTTACATAATACATACAAAAAGTTGGGACCTGTGTTACTGTTACCAAGTAAACAATAACAAACATCGTAGGTTTTCATGGCCTACTTCAAAATTTTGATTGCGAATTATGAAAATTTGAATTATTGTCGTGGTTTATCAAAATAGACCCATACAATATTATATTTTTGAAAAGCTTGTAAAAAGACAAATCAATTTTTTGATCAATACATAGTGTCCCATTTAAAAGAACGTAACTGCTCAATATTTCGAAAATGATAATTTCTAGAAAAAAACCAACTACGCCAATGAATTTTACGCAAAGAGTTCTACCAGAACACATTTTTACATTCCCGAGAAGTTACCAAATAGGTGAGATCCGAGGGGTGTGCCTGTAGCAGAAAAACTGAAAGGACTGACATTTTTGTTCATGGCATCTTTCGTTAAACAAAAAAATAGCTCAGGTTCGTCAAAACAGCAAGGTTCTATCTTCAGAGATAACCGAGTTATCCCGCAATTGCAACCAAAATGGAGAACCCTGTACGGTAGTAGTCGTAGGTATGTTTTTACTGATCGTTTTTAGTCACTTATTTGGTTTGATCATGTCCGTACGTGGTTTCGTTTTATCAAAGTTTTTCACCTTATTAACGAGATTTAAGCTATTTCTCAAATAGTCTCTTGTGTTTCCTCTAAATTGCAATTTTGGATTTACGAGGTTTTGACTCCAGGACGACGATTTGCTATAATATGTATTTGTCACAGTGAAACCTGGTAATCAGTGAAAGCTAACTTTTACTAGGAAAAGTAAGCTTTTCCTGATTTGGAAACATCTAGCTAGTGAAAGTTGAATTTGATCGACTTCATCATACTTTTACTAGTAATTGTTAGCATTCACGTAACTTTTCTAGTGAAAGGTCCGAGTTGGAATTCGCCGACAGATTAGACGCTCTGGAAAATACGAGACTTATGATTCGCAGGTGTACAATGTGAACATTGTTCAGATACCGTATTATAGAAAATACTCAAGTATTCTCAGTAGGGGTTAATCTGGGTTAGTTTGGGTTCGTTTGGGTTAGTTTGGGTTAGTTTGGGTTTGGAAAAAATTTTGATGTCGCGTGAGCGACATCATTTAGTGCCCCGTGCACCTTGGGTTAGTTAAATGGCGGAAATAAGTTTTAAGAAGAACTTTTCCTAACTGCTTTTAGTAAAAGTTGATTTGATAAAGTTTCTCCAACATTCACTAGTGAAAGTGTACAATATTCTTCAAAATTCAACATTTCCTAACGGATCAAGTGATTGCTAGCATCAACTAGTAAAAGCTAGCTTTCACTGAATTCCTAACATTCACTCTAACATATTCACTCTCATAAAAGCTATACATACAGCATCGGACAAAATAAGAGCAACTGTCTGGCATTTGATAAAACTGATACTCAACAAAGAAGAAATGGTGTATTCAAACACTTCAATCCACTTGTCAGTTCACCTGTTCTGGCGATTTTTTCCAAAAAATTATTTACTGCCCTTTTGGCACGTTCAAACTTAAACGTAAAATCTTTTTCTGTGTAACTTTTGATAAAAAATGGATAATTCCATTCGAAAGAGAGGCAAAATGTATGTACTTCCTGAATATTTCACAATAATTAAACAAAGGATAGTCTAGCTATGAAATTTTGAGATTGGCAAAAATTAGTCAATTTTTGAAGAAATCATGATGGATAATGGGTTTCTGCCAAGTTTGATATTTTATAGCTAGACTAACCTTTAAATATTCAGAGAGTGCATAAAGAGCTTTGAACAATTTTTTGGGAAAAAATCACCAGAATACGTAAACTGACAAAAGGAAGTTTTCTAATGCACCATTTATTTGATAAGTGATGCAGTATGAAAGTTTTATCAAATTTCAGGCAGTTGCTCCAATTTTGCCAGATATTGTACAGGGTGATTCATTCTCAGCGAGAGGGTACCAGTTCTCGTAAACTATTCATCATAGAGACCCAGGAAAAAAAATCTGTATAGTAATGTGCCCAAGAGAAAATGCTGGAAATATATTTCAAGCTTCTAGGATCGCCGCAAGGGGGCGTAACGGTACTGTGAAAACAGAAAATCGATACATTTTCGAAATTTTTCCCGGTGAACTACCAAATAAGAATATGGAAACAGATTTTGGAAGATATTCTCCACAAAATTGTCTTCCGACACTTCACTGGTACTAAATTGCCTATAACTTCGAAATTCCTTAACCGATTTAACTATTCTTAAGCTCATTTTAAAGAGGAAAATCTGCTTTTTCTGATGCATTTACTCGGGGTCAATTTCATTCGCTTTAGCCAATCACACAATATGAATAATTGTGAATGTCAAACCTGTATTTGCGGATTTTTCGAAATTTTCAAATGCGAACCCACTGAATAGATGCCTCCATCGTGCTATTTGGATAAATTCCTGCCACTTTCATGAAGGTTATTTTTCTATATCTTTTGAAATAGAAGAGTTACGGAGAGTTCATCAGGAATCCCTCGAGGAATGCTTTTGAAACAGCACCTGTGAATTTGAATGTGTCAAAAAGATAGGAGTGCCTTGCCAACGATGGGGATTTTGAGCATTTGCACTAGTTTTTTTTTTTTTGGTTAATTTCATTTTTTTTCAAATATTTTTGGAATAAGGTGTTTACTGGTCCACCGTATCATTTTTGACGAGTGGTGCACTGTATTCTTCCTGTCAGCTGCTCGTAGAAAAAAAAACGTAAAATAGTTTGCATTCTCACTTATAGGCCTTTCTTTTCAACAACTGAAGAAAATGTTGAACGCGAATCGAAACAAATCTGATGTGTATCTTTTTGAAACATTCAAATTTATAGTGGCTGTTTCAAAAGTATTCCTCGCGGGATTCCTGATGAAGTTTCCGTAACTCTTCTATTTCAAAACATATAGAAAAATTATCTGTATGAATGTGATAGGAAATTATCCAAATAACACGATGGAGTTATCTATTTAGTGGGTTTGCATTTGAAAATTTCGAAAAAGCCTCAAATACAGGTTTGACTTTTACAATTCATGTTGTGTGGTCGGCTACACCTTACATGCACCAAAAATGGAAATGGAAAAGAATGGATATAGAGAATTAGAGAAATTGGACACATACTTACCCACACTTATTTTCTAGCATCGCTATATTGCATACAAACGAACGAATATTATAAACTTCAGATGATACACCTTCAATCCTTTTCTTTTAACTTTTATGTGGAAAGTTGTGAGGGAAGTAAAAAAATATCAATAGTTTGTTTTTGTTACAGATGGCTAAACTTCAAAAAGTGAAGACAGACGTCCTTTCGAGCGATGTTTGGAAACATTGGGACAAAACTGGTCGTCAAGAGTTTGTCAAGCGCTGCGCCGGCTTTTTAAAAAATGGAGCCACAGGACTTAGCGGAATTTCTTCACCGATCAACAACTGTGTCAACCAACTCATCGATAAAGGAATCAAAGGACTACTAAAACGAGAAAGTGTTGTATTGACCCTGCAAGAGCTTGTTGCTATACATAGTGATGCGGCTATTATTATTTGTGATGTCTTAAATGCTCAAGATGCTATCACCTCGCATATTGAAGCAGAAGACGCTAAAGATCGATCAAACTTTGCTTATTTTGTCAAGGAATGTGAAAAGTTTTTGACAGATAAACCTCTCAAAGAACGATTAGAGATTGAAACTCTTCAAGAAGTAGGCATTCTTAAAAATAAGACGTTTTACTCAAAATTCATCAAAATCAAAACAAAACTTTATTATAAACAGAAAAAGTTCAACTTGTTTAGAGAAGAATGTGAAGGTTTTGCCAAGCTACAAACTGAGCTGAACAAGGATTTCACTGATGATACTGATATAAAGTCATTCATCACAAGCATCCATTCTCTCATTGGTTCTTTCAATTTAGACCCTAATAGGGTTCTAGACGTAATACTGGAAAGTTTTGAAAATCGAACACATGCTTCGCATATTTTTGTACCATTGATCAAATCGTATATCAAGGATCCAAACATCATTAAAGAAGTTCTGTGCATCAAGTTAGCTTTCCTGAAAAACTCCACTGATCAAGATGTTTCAGCTTCTTTTTACATCCTAACGGCGTATCTTCTGCAGCACGACCTAGTGAGCTTCAATACAATCTATCCGGTTTTGACGCCTGACGACAAAGTTATGCAAAAACACCAAGAGAAAACTCTAGAGGAGGCTAATGAGTATGTTCGGAAACTTCAAGTCATATCTACCAACAGCAAGGAGAAAGAGGAGAACAAGGATGAGCCGGAAAAAATTGAAGACACGTTTACCAAGAATCAGAAATTGCGTTTATGCGAAGCTCTACTTTTAATTGGCGATTGGAAACATGCGAAAACTCTGATGGGCATCTTACCAGATCATTACGTTGTTGGTTACGAACCCGTAGCGAGTGCTTTATGTCAACTATTACATACTATCATCGAGCCAATTTATGCGAAGAAATATTCTTTGGGTCCAGATCTTCAACGCGATCCAGTTGAAAAGCATCCAAACCCTCTAGCACCAAAACAAGTTTCCAGTTTCGAAGATATGAAGCAAGACGTTATACCCATGTTGTTATCCTTGGGATTAGCGATCCAAGTCGATTCAATGCTCATAACCAAGCTAACTCGTCTTTTCAAAATAACTCTTCAAGATGGAACTTCGTCGCCGTTATATCATGATATAATATCTATTTTGGATGTCACTATGTTTCCTGCACTGTCGTATCTAGAATGTAACTGTTGTATTGCCGAAGAGATATGGACTGTGGTGAAAAATTATCCTTACCAAATCAGATATTGCCTGTATGCCAGATGGAAGAATGAATCATATCAAACGTATCCTGATCTTATAAAAAGAAGAGGAGATTCGGAGAAGCAGATTAAAAATATTATGAAACGAGTTAGTAAAGATAACGTCAAGCCTATCGGAAGACTTTTGGGTAAAGTGACCCATTCATGTCCGGGATTTCTGTTCGACTATGTTCTACTGCAAATTCAGGTTTACAATAATCTAATCAATCCCGTTGTGGACTCTTTGAAATATTTGACGAGCCTATCCTACGATGTACTTGGTTATTGCCTTATTGAGTGTCTGGCTAGTGCTGACAAAAAACGTGTGAAGCATGACAGTATGTCAATCTCCGCTTGGCTCCAAAGTTTATCTTGTTTTTCTGGAGCTGTATACAAGAAATATTCTATTGAACTCACTGGATTGTTGCAGTATGTTGCCAATCAGCTCAAAGCACAAAGGAGTTTGGACCTGATAATTCTGAAAGAAGTGGTTCAGAAAATGGCTGGTATAGAGCCCAACGAAGACTCAACTATGGATCAACTAAAAGCATTATCAGGAGGAGATCTGCTTAAAAATGAAGCCGGATATTTCAGCCAAATAAGGAACACCAAAAAATCGTCTACTAGGTTGAAGGAGGCTCTTGGAGACAGTGATTTAGCTGTTGCACTTTGTCTGTTGATGTCTCAACAAAACTATTGTGTGATATACAGAGAAACCCAGAAAAGTCACTTGAAGTTCGTTGGAATGCTGTCAGACCACTGTCAAGATACCCTAGTACAATTTGGAACCTTTTTGGGAGCCACATTAACCGTCGAGGAATACATTAAAAAGTTTCCAACAATTCAAAGTATGTTGTTGGACTATCATATACCAGTGGAAGTAGCCTTTTTCCTTGCGAGACCAATGCTGAACCATTCAATCAACCAAAAGTATGACCAGATACGGAAAATGGATCCTAACTATAAAAAAATGGCATCATCAATGAAAAATCAAAAATATTGCGAAGCAGTTCAAGAAGTAATGTCGCCCATGTATAGTTCCCTTCTTCCACTCCATTCTGCCAAAACTTGGGAAGATATCACTCCTCAGTTCCTCGCGACATTCTGGTCTTTAACTATGCATGATTTATATGTTCCGGATGATATTTACTCTCAAGTGATTACGAAAACCAAAGTATTGGCGGACGCAGTGGATAATTCAAATACCAAAGGAAAAAAAGAACAAGAACGGCACTTATCATTGGTGGATAAACTAGTGGATGAACGAAAGAAGCAAACTGAGCATGTTGAAAAGGTGCTTCACAGGCTAAAGCAAGAGAAAGACAGCTGGTTCCTGTTAAAAGCCGGTAAGTCTGCAAAAGCGGAGTCTATAACAAGATTTTTGCAACTTTGCTTATTTCCGAGGTGTACATTCAGTCAGATTGATGCGGTGTATTGTGCCGAATTCGTACATACAATTCATATGCTCAAAACGCCCAACTTTTCAACTTTATTATGTTATGACAGATTATTTTGTGATGTTACTTATTCGATTATATCGTGTACAGAATACGAGGCTTTTAGATATGGAAGATTTTTATATGCGGTGTTAGATACTGTCATGAAATGGCACAAGTCAAAAGACGTGTTTGAAAAGGAATGTTCAAATTTTCCAGGTTTTATGACCAAGTATAGAGTGAGTAATCACACTGCAGATAACTTGGATAACGTTGGCTACGAGAACTATAGACATGTGTGTCACAAGTGGCATTATAAACTAGCCAAAGCTGTAGTTTGTTGTCTAGAATCGAAAGATTATATACAGATCAGGAATTCTCTTATAATTTTAATAAAAATCATCAACTTTTTCCCGGTATTAATAAAACTTGCGCAATTCTTAGAAAAAAGAATAGAACAAGTAAGAGATGAAGAAAAAAATAATAGACAAGACTTGTTCACCCTTGCTATTAGTTATCTTGGATTATTGAAGCAGCGTTTAAACGGTGGCCACGTGATGAAAGAAACTGATTTTCATATGCCAGTTGATAAATCCGGAAAAGTAAATGATGCTAGTGTCAAGGATACAGCAAAGCAAAATGGTGAAACTAAAGATAAAGTTTCCAAGGATGAAAAGAATGATGAAAGTAGGACCGTGAAAATGGAAAGTCAGGAGAAAGTTGACTCTAGGGACGAAAAACATACTTCGAAAGAGGATAAACGTGTAGTGTATGAGTTTGAAAAGGCAATGAGAAAAGATAAAGATTTTGAGGATAAAAGCAAAAAGCCAATTGAAGATCGTTATAATATGGAAATGAGTCCAAGGGAGGAACGCTATTCGGTTGAGAGGAAGGATAGATTCTACGAAGAAAGGCCTATTTATAAAGAAGTCTCGAAGATAGAGCCAGAAAATGAAAGGGATGGCAAGAGAAGGAAAGTAGAAAGCTTTGATGATAGGAAGGCCATGATTCAAACTACTGAAAGCTATGTCGAGAAGAGAGAGCGATCGAGTAAATCAACCAAGGAACACAGGGAAAAAATCTCGTTAGAGGATGATAAAGAAATGAAAAAAGAACGTCGTGTTGCACGAAAGCGGGATAGATTAGAGGAAGGTTCTCAACAAGAAGCAGTTACAAAGCGAAGGCGCGATGAAGATAAAGCGAAATTGCTTGGTTCGGCGGAGAAAGTCGAACAAATAACTGTAATCACTAGAGAAAAACATAGACGCAAAGAAAGTCGAGATGCGAGGGACTCGAGAGATATCTCACCACAATATATGACTAAAGAAAGGTCTCATGAGAGAAGTGAAAGTAGGGAAAAACACAGACGTAGTAATGATAATAAAAGAAGGTAGCTGGGAAAACTTCTCACAACAAGCTTGTTTTATTAAATAAGTTAATGAAAGCTAATGTTATTTCATTTGGTGTAACATATTCATTTTGACACTTTAGTCTACATGCTCTATTTTTATTTTTTTTAGAGTTAAGTACAACATTTTAAGTTTTTTGCGATGATTGTGTATATTCTTCTATAAATGAACGCAAGAGATTTGTGAAATATTTTTGAACGGTTTTTATGAATGTTCATTTATATAATATCGGTAATTTAATTTTAATATAAATGTATTTGGTATCATATTCTGATCAAAAGTGTTTTATTCTCAGTGAAATCAGTGATGAAGAAACTACCCACACTTTTTTATGACCTTTAAAATGAAGTTTTGAAGTGGAAAACAGAACTGGTTTTCGCATCTGGACTAACTTGAAAAAAGTTTATTTCTGGATGGATGAAAAGCATCCAATATTTTCCTGGGCATTATGACAAATCGTAGGGAATATAATAATATATGTCCTGTATTGGCGGAGATTTGAACAAAATTGCCAGTTTACATGCATTTTCCCTCTATATTAGCAGTTATTTATGGCTATTTTTTTTTTGGGAAACAGTGATTTCATTCTGGAGATGTCTGGAGTGGTTTGATCACTTTTGAACAAAACTGTACATAATACCTACATCGAAACACTTGACAGACTGTCAAACTGTGAGAGAGAGAACACTATATAAGAAAGGAATGATGGTCACTTTTGGAAGTTGAGCTTTGAATTTATATACCTGAAAAGCAGTTTTTCTGCCAAGATATAAAATAAAAATCTTAGATTATGGGTATCATGCGTGAAAGTCATTTTCTGCCTTGCAAAGAATGTCAAAATAGTACAAACTGATGAGCTGTGAGCTGTGATATAGGCTAGGAACTCAAATGACTGGTATATCAAACACGTAGAACTTACGAACATCTCTTTCATTCTTTATTGTAACCTCTCTGACTTCCATGTAATCTTGTACTTGGTAATAAACGTTTTTCCTCGAACGATGTTTTCTTTAGTCATTGTCAAGGAGAATTTTTAAACGAAACGGTAAGTACCAAGAGATCTTTTGCACTGTTGCGAAATACCAGTACGTTTTCTTTGTGTATTTTTTTGGGCATGAATTTATAGAACAAGTTACAATATTCTTGTGTATTGAACAGGTTAAAATACGATATTAAACCTTTTTTATATCAACTTGCCTTTTTGTTTATGAGTCTTTGTTATTGAAAACTACAAGAAAAGATCGTTTTATGTGTATGGGGCGGTTCAATACATTTAGTTTTTCGAGCAAAACATAGCAATGCTCATGTACACTGGGTGTTATTCTACATAGAAAAAAAAAACATATTGTATTTATATGAAAATGGTTCAAAAAATTCTATATTTTGGAAAATCAGGTCCGTTCAACGCGACATTCAACGAATATCCACGAACAATCCACCAAGTAATTTTCTCGATTGTTATCTGGTAAAGTAATAGGTAATAGCCCCCGCAATATTGCCGTTCGTTTAATTTCCTTTGAAAAACTACACTTTCCTGGTAATAAATAAATCAAGATTTTACATTCTTAACCAAAAAACAAATCGTTCAAAACTATTGGTGTACCGGTTCTACTGAAATAATCGACGATTATCAACTAATATTTGTGAATCTATTTAAACTCAAAATCAAACCGTTTTTGAGAAAAACGCAATTTTTATAATCTCTTGCGTGGTAAATCCCATCTGAAACTACACTCTAATTCTATTCTATTTTTTTATCCATCTTTTCTTAAATACTCATAATCATCCTGATGAAGAAACGAATCAGTTCCGAAAGCTCGATAAAATAATACATGAGAACTCACATATCGTAGGCCTCTCATTTTGACTGCTCCCCACCACTTTTTCCCCTTCATATCATTGGCATAAAAAAGTACATAATAATATAATAATATTATTTTATACCTTATACAGGGTGTTACAAATTCGATGGGATAGCATTGCTAATTCCTAAACCATAAGAGATACAGCGTCGGTTAAATGGAGGCAAAGTTGCGCATTTTGGCACTCAATAATATGCCGCTGAGAAACTTAAAAAATTCGGAGCACTTCCCGAGATATCCGGAAAAAATCGATTTTTTCAAAATTCTTTTTTATTTCCTCCTGAGTTAGTTTGAAGGAATTATTGAAAACGAGTGGCACATTTTCATGGCCACTTTTTCTCCTCTTGAAGGTAGGGTGGTCGGAATTTATATCCGACGTTTCGATTTTCCGCAACCATCATCAACTTAATTTTTTCAAATACAAACCCAACTTTTTTTATGCATTTTTGGATAGCTCCTGACTTCCTGAACATCATGATGTGTCACACTTGTCATTCCAAAATATGCAGAATTATAATCCGAGATTTTTCAAAATCAAACCTCTTGATCTCTTTGTAATGCAATGCGCGTATCGTAGTCATGGTAACAATAACAACTTGTCACGCCTGTGGATAGTTTTGATGATCAAAAACTAGTCGAGAAACTGTTTTTAAGCTGGAGTTTTATTATTCAAGCTCCAAAACTATCCACAGGCGTGACAAGTTGTTATTGTTACCATGACTACGATACGCGCATTGCATTACAAAGAGATCAAGAGGTTTGATTTTGAAAAATCGCGGATTATAATTCTGCATATTTTGGAATGACAAGTGTGACACATCATGATGTTCAGGGAGTCAGGAGCTATCCAAAAATGCATACAAAAAGTTGGGTTTGTATTTGATAAAATCAAGTTGATGATGGTTGCGGAAAATCGAAACGTCGGATATAAATTCCGACCACCCTACCTTCAAGAGGAGAAAAAGTGGCCATGAAAATGTGCCACTCGTTTTCAATAATTCCTTCAAACTAACTCAGGAGGAAATAAAAAAGAATTTAGAAAAAATCGATTTTTTCCGGATATCTCCGGAAGTGCTCCGAATTTTTTAAGTTTCTCAGCGGCATATTATTGAGTGTCAAAATGCGCAACTTTGCCTCCATTTAACCGACGCTGTATCTCTTATGGTTTAGGAATTAGAAATGCTATCCCATCGAATTTGTAACACCCTGTATACTGATATCCTTATTTCATTCTCTAACTCTTGTATTAAATGTAAATAAATTAATATCTCAATTCAAAATCGAATCTCTAACAAGTATTAAAAGAAATAAAGTGGTAACCATGTACTGTCTGTTCATGGCTTTCCTGCGGTTACGTCATACTTTTCCGTCTCTCTCTTACACATTGAAAAAAAAATCACGTAAGTCTGGACGAGGGTCTTTTGGATCAATTTGACAAATGTCACATGTTGAGCAATCAATCTACGACATACTGCCAAACGTCAAATATTGTGACGTGAGGGAAGGAAAGCCATGAACAGACTGTAGTGACATGAACGTTAGATACTTTAACGGCAAGTTATTCTAGGCGCTGAGGCGGTATGTTAAATTATAATATAACAGGCGGAAAATAAAAGTTTTGTTTTGTGAAAAACTTTATCATGAGAATTTGTGCGTTGCTGTTAAAACTCGGCCCTGATAAATGACTCATATTTTCTCGAGTCTTATGCGGGAACTATTGTCGATAAATATTTAGCTACGAATTATTTTTATCAAATAATGATCGTTTCAGACAATTGGCGGCCGTATCAACACCACAGCCCTCTCCTCCAGTAACTTCAGAATCGACAGCATCGGCAGATATGCCACAACAACCAGGAAATATGCCTAGAAATACAGCCACTGTGCATCCTTATAGTGTGAATGTGGATGGACGAACAATTGCGGTGAGTATAAATAATGAACCATTATCAACGGGGTTTCTTTTAGAGGAACAATATGATGATAAAAATGTACTGTTGCTAGTTTCGTGACTGGAGCGGAACAAAGTTATGTGACAGGAGCTCGTGGGAGGCAGTCAATAATACGAGGAAGGCTACTTTAAGTCTTAAGACTTAAAGTAGCCTTCCTCGTATTAAGACTTAAAGTAGCCTTCCTCGTATTATTGACTGCCTCCCACGAGCTCCTGTCAGATAAAAATGTACACACAAAGAACCTCGAGTATGACGTATTTTTTCCAAAATAATGGCAGTTTTCTACAACTAGTAGTAGCTACCAGCTTCCTTATTTCAAATCTTCATTTTTTATTCCGCATTAAGGCCGGGACACATTTATCCGATTTTTGTCCTCAACGATATTTGGCCATCTTTGACCGTTTTGGAGATATTTGCATTTTAAGAAAATAAAACTACAGTTTACTTTGACCCTTTGTATATCAGTGACTAATAGACGTGAAACAATGAACTAAATATTGTGGAAATGCAAAATGACACCCAACTCAATATATTGTGAAAACGGCTACAGTTGCACTCATAAGTAGGCGTGAAATAAAGTAAATGTAAGCCGAACATTTGAAATTGCATTGAGGTATCTTTTATGAAAATTGTAAAATCATTTGCCCGTATTAGCATCATCAATAAGTTACAATTACGCTCAAAACCTCCACCTAAATGGTATCTTTTTTTGTTTTTTATTTGTCTGTTTTTCAAAACAGACGAGGCAGGCTGCGGCACTCTATGGACAGCAGCAACTCGGGCAAGCTGGTATCTATTATCACACCCAATATAATAATCCTGGACAGACTTCGGTTATGTCGAACACATTTCCGGTTCATCCTGATGTCAGGTTTAAAAGGTTGCCATTCTATGATATTTTAGGTGAGTAGAAATTCTAGAATAGTTGATAATCATCACTTTATTCAATGTTTCACTTGATATACCTTTTTCTGCATTAGAAAATAATATTCCCGCTTATACAATGTGTTGAGAACGCATATGAAACTATTTTGGATTGAGATTTTTCATTGTCACAAATATATGGCAGCTGGAATCATGCAATTCTATAAATATTAATAATTGAACGTGAATGACATTTTTACGGATATGCTGAATGCTCCATTGTGACTACGGTAAATTTGCAGCGGACTTGATCAAGCCCTCGACTCTAGTGCCTTCAACAAATCAGAGAATGCAAGAACAAGCATTCTATTTCCACTTAACACCTGGTCAGGCGACAGACATTGCCAGTTCTAGGGATATTCGACCGGGAGTCAAATGTGACTATGTCAAGCAGGTGCAATTGCGATTCTGTCTTTTGGAAACTTCTTGCGAGCAGGACGATACTTTTCCACCGCAAGTGGCCGTTAAAGTCAACAATAAAATGTGTCCGTTGCCGGTAAGTTCAACGAAACCACTTTGATCTCAGATACAATATTTTATCACTAATGTTATGAAATAGAATTAATAAAAGTACATTTTTCTCAAATCGACTCAAACTTTTCTTAAAGCCGAATATGTTTATACGGGGTGACCACGAACCACCCTTAAACAATGGAAGGGGTGATTCTAAACTTGTCCTTCATTGCCTGGGAGAAGAATACTATACTTTTTCTATGACTACTAAATAATAGAAACGAGTTATGCAAATTAATTAATAACAGAGAAACAATGCACCATTGACCATTTTGACAGTTGGAGGACAAAGTGAGGTTTGGTTTGGCCAGTCTAGTCATGATGAGCTTTTTCAAAATGATGATGCATAAAAGGGGGTTTGAAATACTTTTTTAAAAATTTGACATCATCAATTATTATCAATTCAATTTGGAGTAAACAAATCAATATTATGGGTTATCCGTTCTCTTAGGTCAGTCTTGATGATCAACTAAAGCAATTTTTTCAATTGTCCGACTTGTCAAATTCTGTGTTGAAATATTGGTATAATCATAGTAAAAATAAACCAGTGGATGTACTCGCCGGAAATTCTTTGCACTTTTTCTGCCACTTTCTGTTGGGCCGGATTGTTGCCTGTCTGCCTGCCGATTTGTCGGTAGGCGGAAAATGGAAGATGGGCTACTGGTTTATTTTTTCTACCCACCACAACATTGAATTCTATAATACGTACAGTGTGGCAAACGGATCTGTAACCACGGAAAGAATTCGTATAAAAAAAATCGATATTGCCATATTTAACTTCCAGAATGCAAAACCTGTTGCTTCGTGAAACAAAGCTCATTTAAAATCGATTTTCATCATTACAAATATTGACAAGGAAAGTTCAAAGTATATTAACGTATAGTTTTTAATCTATTTTCAATCAATATCTAGTTTTCTCAAGACCTAATCTTAGAATGAGTAGAATTTTTTCCAAATATTATTATGGGCATAGGAGAAGCGGCAACAGGACTCGAAAATAGTCGAAAGGCGTATCTTGAAGGAGTCTTATTGGTTGTCAAATGTGATGGCACTTTTTTGATAAATGGATTGGACTCGCAATTGGCCGTTGTGAGTAACGTGACTATTTTCAGCGCATCATAACAAACCCGGACAATAGCAAATATTTAGACATTCAGTGGCGGTGCTTTCATCTGTGAATTCTGAGCTTTGAGGATAGTTGTGAAAAAGTTATTGTTGTTGATTATTGACATTATTGTTACCTCGTTATTGTTGTTGGTGTTCTTGTTGTTGTTCTTGTTGTCGTTGTTGCTGTTGATTATTGTTATCGCTGTTATTATTTGTTTGGAATAATGAACAAATATACTCACGGCAAAACACTTCATAGCCAAGCAAGAGAAGTGATAGCGAACGTTTATAGGTAAATTGATATAAATTAAATTTTGGAGAATTTTTCCTTGTGTCTATATAGGGTTATAATTCGCTTAAATTGCCTCTCAAACGTAAGCGAGATCGAGTGTCTCTTTATACTGGTGTTGGCGTATCGACTGTGAAAAAAATTCGGAAGGAGGATGAAGAAAGGATAAGAAATAACCCGGATAAAATGTTATGCAGTCCTGGAAAGAAAAGACCGCGTCAATCACTGGTCGAAAACAATGATGATTTTGATTTCCAAATGATACGAAATATGATTAACATATTTTATCTTGAATTCAAAGTTGTCCCGACCACCAGGAAATTACTACAAAAATTGCGGGAAGAGTCAGATTTTCCATATTCAAGGGAAACGCTCAGGGGTTTACTAAAATCAAATGGATTTTCTTGGCGTGAATGCCAAAATAAACGAAAATTTCTCATGGAGCGGCCCAACATATTGCATTGGAGGTACAAATATATCCACGCAATAAGAAGGTATCGTCAAGAAGGCAGAAATATTGTTTATTTGGATAAAACCTGGGTGGACAATGACTTGAGTTGAGCCCCTTATTATTCCTTTGGGCCAAGATAGTGATAGCGTAACTGATGACAACAGTGATGATGATCATGATGATGATGATGAACTTGAAAAACAGTAGGAACCTAACGCTGGTTCGTCATATATCAAACCGGTATTTATTATGTTTTGAATATTTCAACTGAACCTGATTTAAAAAAAAAAAATTGGGTGAATCAACTGACCAAAAAAGATTTTTTGGCAAATATTGTGACGATGACAAATAAACAAAAATTCTCCCTCATTATTCTTCAGACAAAAATATTTTCGAACATCAGCCAACACACCACGCCACTGGGTTTTCCATGAATGAAACCGGCCATGTTTTAATACTGTTTCGTTCCCCTTACCGATGCCCCACAGTCACAGATCCATTTGCCACACTGTATAAGCCTATGAAGGACCCGGTCGTTATCGACGAAGCTCTAAAGTGTTCCATTTTTTGTCAGACAGTTTATGTGAAACTGTAGGATTTATATTGGTGAAGAGCCAGCGCACAATATGACTCAACATACTAGCCACCTTACAATGAACTCTGAATTTCTTGATAATCAAGGAAATATGATAAGATGTAATGATTTTTCCACCGCAGCATTACGACGCTTTTCCAACCGCCGGAAAGTAAGTTCGAACTGAATACATGACCAACTTTCAAAATACAAAGTACCAAATTTTGCTTGTATTCTTTGGAACATCCTATGATGTCAGAAATAACAAGGAAAAGTGATGTAAAGCGATAGACCGTAAGAAAAACGAATGAAGTATGAATAAAGAACAAGCAAATGCTTCCACCTTAATTTCTTGAAGTAGACTTGTGACGCTCCCCGAGATTTTTCCGGATCGATTTTCACGTGGTAGAGGGCCCACAGTGAAGAAAGTCCAAGCGTTCGTTCATTCCAAAATTCTGCAAAATTCCCGCTCTTAAATAGACTTTTGAACTTCTGAAAAAACACGGGTGATGATAGAAAATAAATCAGTCTATTGTGTCAAAATCATAAATAACAGTCGACTGGTATTGGAGCAAAATCAGTGAGAAAATAGCTATTTACCTAACAAGTGCGGAAAAACATTTTCCGCAAGTGTTAGGTACAATAGTTTTTCTACAGACGTGCGGAAATAAGGATAAAATTCGTAATTCAAAAGTTTCTGATGCAACTAATGACAAATAAATAATAATGAATGTCGAAATGTGTAACTAAGCGACCATAGTTACCTGGAAACCTGGTTGATGTTTGCTTATGATATTGTTAATTTTGACATATCCGTGCGGAAAAATTTTTCTGCACGGAAATGTCGTGCGGAAAAATTTTTCCGCACTGGTGCGGGAAATCTGATTTTCCACGAATTTTCCGCACGGCTGTAGGAAAAAGCAATTTAACAGCGGAAAAATATCAGTGAAATGAAACGTGATGGAGCGGCGTGTGAACGAAGTTGTAAGCGACGGATTTAATAGCAGAAGTTTAACAAACAGTGGAAATGTGAAAATAAATTTTCCGACGGCGTAGAGAGAAAATGATACGGAAATGACGCGAAGGGGTCAGTTTGCGTCATGACGAGATAAGACGAGAGAGGCACGGGAAACTTCTAAAAAAAAACTCGCTCAGACCTTGGCTGTCTGTTATGCGGCTGCGAGAATATCAAATGAAAACGTTACGGATACGAATAATAACTTCAGAAGAACCTCTGTAATGCTTCTCGGAACCATCTCACGAATGTTAATATAACTTTCGACAGAAAACGCGGTTCTGAAATTTTGTCTGAAATATCCCGGCAAATAATCGTTCCAATGGAAATTAAAATAACACAAAACCCCAGAAACAGGCAAGAAAAAATTCCGTGAGGCGAGTCCTGACTCCCTGGTAATCAGACTGTGCCAGAACAAGCTCACCGAAAAGCTCTAGATATCTGACCAACTTTGAACAAAAAAAAAAATCCTCGAACACAGAGCTGATTTCCTCGGGTAATCAGGACGAAGAAACCAATATCTGTCCCAAGCAAACTCACTAGCGAAGTATGACTCGAAAAGTAAGTTTTTCCCACCCGTTTGCTTACTTATTACAACGAGGTTCTACATGAGATGATCTCAGCAAAAATAAGACATAATAACGGGTGAAACAAAAAAAAACGGGCTTCAAAGATTGCGAAACAGGTCGGGATTAGAGAGCAAATTTTTTAAAATGTTTGATACAGTACCTAAGAACCAAAGATAATTTATGCTGATTATACTGTGAACCTACTGAAATAATTGTGATCAAATGTTAATTTTTGTTAAAAAAAAACTAATTGTGCCCCGATACCAACCTACTGATTAGGGGTGAAATGAAAGCTGTCCTGAAATAAATCAAATTTATAATATGATCCTAATTTTAGTGATATACAGGGTGTTACAAATTCGATGGGATAGCATTGCTAATTCCTAAACCATAAGAGATACAGCGTCGGTTAAATGGAGGCAAAGTTGCGCATTTTGGCACTCAATAATATGCCGCTGAGAAACTCAAAAAATTCGGAGCACTTCCGGAGATATCCGGAAAAAATCAAATTTTTCAAAATTCTTTTTTATTTCCTCCTGAGTTAGTTTGAAGGAATTATTGAAAACGAGTGGCACATTTTCATGGCCACTTTTTCTCCTCTTGAAGGTAGGGTGGTCGGAATTTATATCCGACGTTTCGATTTTCCGCAACCATCATCAACTTAATTTTTTCAAATACAAACCCAACTTTTTTTATGCATAGCTCCTGACTTCCTGAACATCATGATGTGTCACACTTGTCATTCCAAAATATGCAGAATTATAATCCGAGATTTTTCAAAATCAAACCTCTTGATCTCTTTGTAATGCAATGCGCGTATCGTAGTCATGGTAACAATAACAACTTGTCACGCCTATGGATAGTTTTGAAGCTTGAATAAAGAAACTTCAGCTTAAAAAAAAGTTTTTTGGCTAGTTATTATCCACAGGCGTGACAAGTTGTTATTGTTACCATGACTACAATACGCGCATTGCATTACAAAGAGATCAAGAAGTTTGAATTTTGAAAAATCTCGGATTATAATTCTGCATATTTTGGAATGACAAGTGTGACACATCATGATGTTCAGGAAGTCAGGAGCTATCCAAAAGTTCATAAAAAAAGTTGAGTTTGTATTTGAAAAAATTAAGTTGATGATGGTTGCGGAAAATCGAAACGTCGGATATAAATTCCGACCACCCTACCTTCAAGAGGAGAAAAAGTGGCCATGAAAATGTGCCACTCGTTTTCAATAATTCCTTCAAACTAACTCAGGAGGAAATAAAAAAGAATTTTGAAAAATTTGATTTTTTCCGGATATCTCCGGAAGTGCTCCGAATTTTTTGAGTTTCTCAGCGGCATATTATTAAGTGCCAAAATGCGCAACTTTGCCTCCATTAAACCGACGCTGTATCTCTTATGGTTTAGGAATTAGCAATGCTATCCCATCGAATTTGTAACACCCTGTATATTATTTAGCTACATATTTATGTTCTCATGTGTATTTACATTGTAGTTATTATTTCTTCTCAACAATAAAAAAAAACTAACGCGAACTGTCGCCGGCGAGCAAGTGCTGATTTTTCTAGGTTCCATTTCAACAACAAACTCCTGCGCTCTCGACTCACTCAGGCGGGGAGTAGGGTTCTGTTGAATCTGGGTTCGAATCTAGTTGACGCGCGGCTAGTGGGTTTATATAATTCGTTGTTTGGGTCGGTGGAAAACCAATAAAAACTGTCTCGGACAGTGATTAATCAGCAAATTATTAATTGATGCACGGCAAAAATTATTCTAAAGATACGGGGTCTTTCGACAGATAAATAAGCGAGTTACCGGAAAAAGTGATTTACTCGATTAATAACGGGAAAAAGAATTAGAAAATTCCGAAATGATGGCAAAATGAATTCGAAAATTATCGGTTTTGTTACCAGTTGATCTGGATTAAAAAAGGATCATTATCATTGTATCAGTGTATTTGAAGTTCCTTACGGAAGTCTTGATTTGATATATTTCTCGGAGTGGTTGATGAAAAAGTTCGTTAGCAGTGACGTTTTGGATAAAAAACGAACAGTATTTTGAATCGCGTGACTACCATATTATGTCTCTCAGTCTGATTTGATATTTAAGTCGGAATTTATTCCATTGCAGAATCCTATTCCTACCAATAAACCAGGCGTAGAGCCGAAACGTCCTCCTCGACCTGTGAATATAACGCAAATGATAAAATTGAGTCCAACAGTGCCCAATCGCATAACTGTATCATGGGCCACTGACTTTACTCGTGGCTATGCTCTAACAGTTGCGCTAGTGCACAAATTAACTTCTGGAGATCTGCTAAATAGATTGCAGAAGAAGGGTGCTAAACATGCTGATCATACGAGGGCAGTCAGTGAGTATTCCAAGTTTTCTTATAATTTGAAGGGCACTGGCAATTTCACTTGACAATCAGACTGATGTTCATGGTATCATACAAAACTTTTGATTTCATTCACAGTCAAAGAAAAACTGACAGATGACGGCGATGAGATTGCTACCACATCGCTTCGTGTTTCCTTAATGTGTCCGTTGGGAAAAATGCGCATGAGTACTCCATGTCGGCCTCAAACCTGTGGTCATTTGCAGTGTTTTGATGCATCGTTATTTTTACAAATGAATGAGCGGAAACCGACTTGGAGTTGTCCTGTATGTGATAAGCCTGCTTTGTATGATAATCTCATTATAGATGGGTAAGTATGATACTATATTGGTATTGTTATATTATTGACAAGTTATCAAATGCGGTTTACAACAGCTAAAATATAAGGTGTTTAAACTTTGTTTCAAAAAACTATTTTTTTCAATCAATTAACTTTTTCCTTTATCCAAAGCTAGGCTTGTTACACATGGTTGAGAAGTTTTAAAAAAAACTAGAAGGCTCAGAAAAAAAATCGTTAACGTCATTCGATTGGCTGTAGTCGCTGATAAAAAACTACCAAATTTTACTATTTTTTTTTACAGGATTGCGACGATATTTTAATTTTTGGAAAAACACTATTTTTGATTTTTGTACGATATTTTGAAAGATTGTAGATATTTTTAATCTCGATACAGGATCTGATTGGGCTCGGAATAGCGCAACTTTTTTCCCATTCAACTCAAATTGTCTTGCCGTTTTCGAAAACCTTTAGTTCCTTTTATCTGGGACACTCTGTATAAATGCATGAACCAAATATAGTCATATCGCCTGTCCCCAAGAAGACCGGTACAACTCAAAATTTCCACTTTCGTGATAATATGTATTCGCATTTGAAGTTTTAAGATTGTATTGTTTTGTAGTTTTGAGATATTAATGTTAAACTTGTGAAAAATAATTTCCAAAACATCGAAAATGTTCGGTCTTCAATCAAAATCAGTATTAAACGGTATTATTTATGGGGAAAGACTGACACAAAGTCATTTTTGTGACGGTTTCCTTTGGAATGATGTTTAGAATATCATTAACTTTTGTAGAAAGGTGGAGACACTTCTGCAATTAGGACGGTTTTGACCGAAAATAACTGATGATGATGATAACTATAAGTGTCATGTGCGTACTGAATTAGGACGATATTCCGGAAACTACCGATCGAAACTTAGAGTTTGCACGTCACAGTGGCGCTTTGTTTGAACTATTTGAAGTAGAGTTGTGTCTATTTTTCTGGAAAAAGTATTGCTTTTTTGATGTTTGGAAAGTGCTAAAACTCGAAAATGATTTTTTTTTTTTTATTTGTGCCGGTCTTCCCGGAAACAGGCGATATTGAAAGCAGATAAATATTTTCCACTAGTGTCGCTTTGTTATGGATCGTAGTTGATTGTGTTAATTTTTCCAGATACTTCCAGGAAGTTTTATCATCCTCACTACTGCTAGACTGTAATGAAATACAATTGATGAAAGATGGCAGTTGGACAGCACAGACTGAGAAGAAGCCAAAGGTTGAAAAGATAAATCCAGTTCCAACTAGTATAGCAATTGACGATTCTATAGAAATTATTGAAGACAATGTTGGTAAGTATCAGATTAATAAATAATAAAAATAACTCCAACTGTTTTTTTTCTGATGGTACTTTAAACTGTCCCAAATTGGATGAAAACATTATTTGCGGATTCATTTTGGTTGGTTCCAACAGCCATTTCGAGAAGGGTTCTTGAACAATAAAAATTGATGATGTTTTGAAACAAACGAAACATCGGTTAAAAATCTGATTACATTATTTTATAGAAAAAAAATCCACTTCAAACGCAAATAAGAAAGTCTGTAAAGTACCTACATATTTGCAAACCAATGGTTTTTGAGATTTCAATTGGGTATGAATGTTTTGAATTATTGTTATTTCCTGACTTTACTAAAAAGAAAATGACCAGATTTGATTTTACATTTACATATTCTTTCCTCTCTAATAGATAACGGAATCAGCTTTCTAATCCTATGTTTCGCTACTTCCCAAACATCATCAATGGCTCTATTAGCTCGAAACGTCGAAAACATATCGAGTGTAATAATATCATGTCGGATTAAAAATTGAAATTATCAGAATTTATTGAGCGTAAAACGAAATTATTCCATCATTTAAAAAACCAAAGTTGATGATGGTTACCCGGATGATAAATTGGATGACGCCATATTATAGAAACAAAAAAGTGGTTGTGAATACGTGACATTTATTTAAGATATTTCTTCAAATCCGGTAAAGTCGGGCTACTTTGGCATACGTCTATTTTTTCAAATTCCTTAAGGAGATTCTCTTTGTTATAAACCTGTTACAGAAAACCATTAAAAATAAAAGAAAATTTAAAAAACATAGGTGACACAGTTTCCCTCCATTTTCCAAAATATCGTTTTTTTCCGGTTATCTCCGGAAGTATTGGTAATTTTTTGAATTTTTGAATTTCATTTTCACACAGAGCTGCTTTTTCATAGAATGCTGCATAATTCAGTGTCCCTACCGGTACCGCCCGAATTTCTCGCTCGATGTTGTACTTCGAACCCTGTAGGGTTGAACATTTATTCCTTAACACGTTTTAACGGGCAATGATGTTGTGTATAGTCATTTCCGATGGGCCGTTCCTCTCATGGAAGTATCGGCGATATGGTATCTGAGTTCGAATAATCGAATAATTAATGAATAATTTTCTAAACAAAATTGCATGATCTTTGTTCATTCGTTTTAATAGAAGCATTGAGCATTTTGAAACTCCCATAAATGTACCTTCAGAATCTGGAAAGCAAATCGAAATTAGTTATCAGGAAAAAAAATACGAATTTTTAAAACCACCTAGGAACTCTTGGCCCACCCTGTACAAGCAGTTTCTCAAATACCTACTCAAAAATTTCTCTCCTACTATAAGCTCTGGCTCTGAGTGCGTCATATATTTTTTTGCAAATACGTTTTCGAATTCTCGAGGTCTTGTCGTATCATGAAACAATGATAAAAGAAAATCCCACATCCAAATTCGAAAATAATCTTTGATAACCGTGGGAGATACAAGGTCGGTTAAATGGAGGCAAAGTTGCGTATTTTGATGCTTAACAAAATGCCGTTTTAAAAGCCAAGAAATTCCGACTAAGTCCGAAATTATCCGAAAAAAACCTAAATTTGTCAAAATTGTTTTCGTTTTTTTCTGACCACATTTGAAGAGATATTTTGAAATGAATGGAACTTCTTCATTGCCACTTTTTGCCCTTTACAAGATAGCGTTATTGAATTGAAGAACCGACGTTTCGTCTATGAGCAGCCATCATCAACTTTGTTTTTTTAAATACGGTCCTAGATTTTTTATGACGGATTTTGAGAGCCTCCTATGTTCCTAAACCAACAATGTATCGCAATTATTGAAAAAAAATATGTTGATGGATTTTTCCATAAGAACTCATGTGTTAGAGAGAGACAAAAAATACATTTTTAATAGGATTAAAAACAACCACCTCTTTTTTAATTAGTGCGATCCTCGTTGGTTTAGGAACATAAGAGGCTCTTAAAATCCGTAATAAAAAATCCAGGACCGTATTTAAAAAAACAAAGTTGATGATGGCTGCTCATAGACGAAACGTCGGTTCTTCAATTTAATAACGCTATCTTGTGAAGGGCAAAAAGTGGCAACGGAGAAATTCCATTCATTTCGAAATATCTCTTCAAATGTGGTCAGAAAAAAATGAAAACAATTTTGAAAAATTTTGGTTTTTTTCGGATAATTTCGGACTTAGTCGGAATTTCTTGGCTTTTAAAACGGCATTTTGTTAAGCATCAAAATACGCAACTTTGCCTCCATTTAACCGACCTTGTATCTCTCACGGTTTTCAAGATCCCCATGATAGACATCCTTATCTTGGACACATTGTATATCTCAAAACTGAGTAGAATAAATGAGTTCGACTGAATAACAAAAAAGTTTATAAATAACTCTTACTTTTGCATGCGCGTAATTTCAAAGTCCCTGCAATCGATTAATATTTTCGATGCGTCGAGACGCTTTACTCTTGGTAGGCGTCGAATTTTTTTAACTGTGAAAAATAACTACTCGACCCCATACATTGACTACTTTTTACAGAAATCAAATATTCCTATTCGTTTCAGAGATATTGACGTGCGGAGTCTTAAGTGAAAAACCCTGTAGAGTATTTTCAATCAGAATAAAGATACCTTGAATACAAGGTAGCTACTTATTAAATTTGCAGTTTGGCAAACTCGCGAGAATTCTCGCAATAATTCCTCTCTCCCCTCAATGTATAAACATGTGACACAAAAAGACGTCGGGCTATATCTAGTTGTTGAAAATCATTGGGTGGGGCCATATTACCCTTCCGAGAGAGAGAGTCATATCAGTCAATACGTCAGACGGAGATATATAGTGTAATCTGTGACGTAGTGCACATATCACTCAAAATATATAGGAAACTTGAATGGGAGCCAATGGTAATAAAGTTTTAGGCAACCAGAAAATCAAGTCGGATTTGTTTAGAGGACTACCCGTTGGATTGCGCTAGAGACGGAGGTTTTCCTTAACAACGGTTGCCATGAATAACCAATCTCTAACCCTAGACGTCATTGTCATTTCACGTGTAATTTGAATTTTGTGCCGTAAGTTTCTAATTTTCAATACCGAGATCATCTTGAAATTCGTGTTTGAACCTTGGATTGGACTATAATGTAAGCTTATCGTGAGTTCTTTGAGGAATGTATAGTATCGTCCCCTGGATGTGTGGATATTTTTAACAAAACACAATCCACATCCTTTCCAATGAAAGTTTTTCGACTGTTTTAGAAAAATTGGTTCAGCATGTCAAAAATCCGATTTTGAACAACAAAACTAAAGCACAACTGGGTATACAAGTCCTAGATTTTGTGGTTTGCATTTTATAGACTCAACATTCGAAATTTAATTTAAATATTGATTCACATGTCTTATCAAAAGTTATAAACTGAAAAATATGCATAGGTTGCATTTGTCCAGGACATAGTTTTTGGACATTATAAAATGAACGTTGTTAAAAAATAGTTATGCATTTTTTCAGAATAACTTTTGATAAACCATGTGATAAATATTTGAATTATAATTTCGAACGTGGTATAAATCCTATTTTATCCAATAGATGGCTCCACCGTATGCAATAAAAACAGATTTCTTTACGTTTTTGAGAAAAAATAGTCAAAAGTACGAGGACTACCCGTTGTAGGGCGCTGGCGAATTTCATTTCAAACTTTTGTATGGGAGTTTCCTATATATTTTGAGTGATATGTGACGTAGTGGATGTTGATTGGCGCTCTTTAATCGGTGATTACTACATTATTAGAGGTCGTAGGTTGATTTTTTGAACATCAATGGCATCAGTACTTACTAATCCTTATATTTTTCATATTTCCAAAAAATGTGCAAATTGTCCATTGGGTCGTAACTAACTTGCCAAAATAGCTAATGATCCTTGAAAATGTAGGTATGTCACATCTTGACAACATAAAATGTTTGTTATCCTCCACTAGTGCGCACTGCACACTCATTTACACTACACTGCGGCGTTTCTTACGCGGTTAGGGCAAACAGTGTAGCGTGTTTGTTATATCAGTGTAGGGTGCACATCACTACACTAGATACACCAGCTAAAGGGGCGGTATAACAAGTGTAGTGTAGTGTAGAATAAAGTTGGGAGCCTATTTCGTGTATTTTGTAAACAAAGCTTCTCTTAACCTAACTAGAATAAAGATAAATAAAATTTGGAGT
Source organism: Orchestes rusci (assembly GCA_958502075.1). Classification (NCBI taxonomy): domain Eukaryota; kingdom Metazoa; phylum Arthropoda; class Insecta; order Coleoptera; family Curculionidae; genus Orchestes; species Orchestes rusci. The sequence continues at coordinate 38,966,608 of OY293306.1, forward strand.
GAAAAATCCATCGGTGTCTGTGAAATGTTTGTCTTTTTTTTAGGTTAGAATATTTGCACAACATGTACTAACGCGTTTGGTGAATTTCCTTCACACCGGTAGTCATAAGTTACACTTGCAATTTCGTTAAATGTTTCAGAAACTTTTCTTTTACGAAACATAATTTAAATTTGATAGTTTTATAATTTTATTTATTTTAAAATTTGTTCTTCAAAATGTGTATACGACGCTTCGTATCCTAGTAACCACCATCAATTTAAATTTTCAATACCGTCCTGTATTTTGTTATCATTTTTAAAACTTTTCTTCATATCTTTTTAATGACGTATGACGTAAGAATTATCGGAAGAACCGCTCTGTTTTCTTCATATTTCAAAATTAAAAGTGCTCAAAAACGTTTTTCTGTATTCTGTTTTGTGAATAGTAGTTCGTGTCCTTGATTACCGGATACAGCACGTTCGTTAGTGGGACAAAGGGCAGAAGAAAACACTCTGTTTTTCGATTTTTGGATTGCCCGACTTCCGAACGTGCTGTATTCTATTTTATCTTCAAAACATGAATAGAAATAAACCAAAGCATCAAAGTTTCGTTTCAAAAGCTTTATAAACTGTCCACCTGATAATACACATAATTCACTGCTCCAAATAATTAACGTAGAATGTACAAAATTATGAAACGCCTCGAAAATGTGTAGCTTCAGTAATATTTAACGAAATAATTAATCTGGGCCATTTTCACAATTTACCCTTTATCTCACAAACTAGAAATAATTTTGCGACACATTGAATGGATCTTCAATGACCATCAAAAACGGCAACGTTTCTCTCATTTAATCGGCTCGGACTGTTTCGGAGATAGCAATAGTGGTATCATTCAAAACGGACACCCTGTAATGAAAAGTAAGTTTTCATAGAAAATTTGCCAATTTCAGTTGTTATTAAGTGACAAAAACCCAGAACAGAATCTGTACAAAATGGACGGAGATATTATGTTTGTTTCATTTAATCGGCTCGGACTGTTTCGGAGATAGCAATAGTGGTATCATTCAAAACGGACACCCTGTAATGAAAAGTAAGTTTTCATAGAAAATTTGCCAATTTCAGTTGTTATTAAGTGACAAAAACCCAGAACAGAATCTGTACAAAATGGACGGAGATATTATGTTTGTCGAAAAAATCCCTATATCAATTTTCTAACCCACTCATTTAAAAATGAATTGTGTAACATTTTTATTGCAGTTGAAGCGACTTTTAAATCAGTTTCTGTCCTTTTAGTTTTATTATACTAACTTATTTTATTTTTTTATTTACAGAAATTGTATCTGCCGTCGACACAGTGGACTCTGCCAGATCGGATCCAGAGAAAAAAAATAATGTCGTCGACCTAACCATTTCTGATTCTGATGACGACGAACCGCTGGCGAAACGTCGGCCACCCCCGAAGCCCGACTCCACAATCAAATTGAATGGTGAGTCTTAGAATGTTCACGCCAAATCTCATGTTGCGCGTGTAGCACTCAAAGGGTCAGCCAATTCTGATAAAAACCCTATCCTGGTCCGTGTGTCTCCTAGACTAGCTGCTAAAAAATAATACAAGTTTGTTTTTTTTTTGTAAACTGGATCGAACCGTCCTTAGTAAAAGCTAGTTGATTCCAAATCACTTTTTAGAGATCTCGTTTACAAAAACTACAAACTACTGTATACTGCTTTAGCTAGAAGGTTTCTTGTGAATGCTACTTGTGCTTTAGAGATTGTATTTTAATTTAATTGGATCGGTTTCATGGACTTTTTCGTAGCAAAAAAATATATTTTGTCAAAAAGTCTTTAGGGCTGGTGGATTCAGAAAGGACATTTAATGATCATCCATCGGACTCGTCAATATTTGTTCGAATCATATCAAATTTTTGTCAGTCTATTGTTTCAATGTTTATTTTATGAAATCGGTCCATTTTAGTTTGTAGATAAAAGTTGTGAGATGCGTTTTTTTATCGTTTGATGTGGAACGTTTGATTATTATGTTGGAGTAAATAAATTCTTTGCATCATAAGGTCCATTCATGATTTCTTATTTTTTTTCCTATTTCATAACTACATGACGTTCCAATTATTTGGTTTCTAAATTCATGCTCGAATAATGATATAATTGAGGTTGCCGAATGATAACAGCTCACTGGCATGAATTTTCCGGAAAATATTGGAACAAACTGGTTGTGAATCAACATTTTCTGGAATATTCATCTCATCGAGCTACTATCATTCGGCTACTTCAATTATTTCATAGTTTTATAGTTGATGGTGGGTTTGATGTTTGGTGATCTCAAAATTACTGACAGAACTTGAAAATCTTAGTGATTATGTAGTCCGTAAGAGCACTGCAAAACAGGGAAAAAGTCGTCTCCTTCTCGATAAATTTTTTTTGGCGTACAACCGCATGGGAAGTTTATACAATGATGGACTAGGTCTCTGGGCATTGGAAATCGGTAATTACAACATTTTTTATCAGGGCCGAAATTTTTTATTGCGAAATATGCCATGAATCTGTCAAAAGTGTTTCACTACTTTTACACACATACTTCGTCATACCTCCGGAAAAAATCTAGATATCAAATACTTTTTTTCCGGGGTAGTTTCGTTAGTATGAAAAATTCAGTTTTTTTGTAAAACTGCGAAAAACTTCAACAATAACATTTTCTGCAGAACTATTTTCAGTAAGCGAGAAACTTTTTTGTTTTGAGGAATTTTGCTATACGATCCGCGTACAAAATAAAGCCAAAGGTTCAATATAGTTTTTGAAAAAAAATCAACTTCCCAAGTTGTACAGTTTTCGACTAATAATTTTTTGAAGTTGAGTGCTCGCACGGGTGGCTCGCGTTCATGCCATGCCGCGCCTTGCATTTTGCAATATATACTATTATAGCGCTATTATGGGGCCGTCCAATTGGTTTTATGTGTTAACTCAAAACTGTAAATACAAGTTCAGAAAGATTCTGAAGTATATTATAGCCTTGGATCAAGGATCTTCACAATCTGTTAAGCTTTCTAAACCAAGAAAGCTTAACAGATTGTGAAGGCCACACATGCTTTCGTTTCATGACTTTTATGTGACGTGTTCCATAATTTAAAACGTCTTGACTATTTTTTTTTACTATTCGAAATTCCAAAATCTTAATCATCTTTTTAATGTCACAGTTCCCAATACCTTTAACTTCAACTCTCCAAGTAATTATCATTTTTTAAGTATCGGGCTGTCTCAACTTATAACTTAAATGAACCACCCAGTAGGTATAACAAAGAGGAAACTCAAATGAATCTATTATGTTTTGTTATATGTCCATATCAAAAATTTGGTACAATTGCCATATTCTAGAGGCAGAAAAAAAAACTTGGATGGGAATGGGAATGGAATATTTAAGTTTTAAAGTTGGTATTGCCAAATTTAGTATCTATGACTACAATAATTGTTTGGACATTATTTATTTATTTGTATCCTTCCAATAATCTAAAACAACGAATATAACAAGTGAATACATCGTATTATAAATAAATTGATATCATAAAATGCATTTAAGAAAATGTGTTGTGAATAATGGCGGGCATATTCAATAATTGCACTTTATGATATCAATTTATTAATAATATAATGTATTCACTTGTTATGTTATATTCGTTGTTTTAGATTATTGGAAGGATAAAAATTAATAAATAATGTTCAAACTATGGAGGACTGTAACTAGGAGACGAATCGCAATGCATTGAAAGTGGTCAAGTTTTCGAATTGTAATTCGTGTTTTAAATGTGACCGCTAGATATCTAAGTTTAGCAAGTGAGGTCATGCATTTTAAAGATATTCTTTATTTTGTCACGCGCGCAGACAGCCCCCATGAACGATCGTTTCAATGACTTTCAAATGATGCTCATATGAAACCGTTAGATATATTATTGCACTGCAGACTCGATAAAGGCAAAATACAATCGGAGAGAAACTTCTGAAATTATCTCACATATCTCATGCATATTATGATACAATAGAACAACAATAGTTTACACTCTTTATTAACAACAACAATTGATTAAATTTGATTCATTCCACTTAATTATGTCCATTAGAAATGATTCACTGCGTGAATTGAAGTGAAGCAATTCTGTATTTAGCAGCGTAAGCATAAATTAGCAACAATAATAATCTTAAAACAATCATACAAATGATATAGTAGATAATGATAAAAGTGGCTGATGAATGAAAGTGTTAAGTTCAAACACACGGAAGCGTAAACATCATTAAAACTCTTATTATCATGGTAAAATAATGAATATAAATACCTTCTGTTAAAAAAAGACAAAATCAGTTTACAAGTTGCAATAAGGTAAGAATGAGCGTGTAAAAGATAATTATTATTATTATTACACATGTTGTTCACATGGAATATGGAATTGTAGGGATTTCTTGAAATCATACAAATCAATAAGTATCATAGTTTTTTACTTCATTTGGGAGTTTATTAAATTCAGCGGAACATTAATAAAATAGACTGTATTTTGTCTTGATTGAACGACATGTCTGTAAGTAGTCTTCTTTGAACTATTTGTAGAATTTTGTAGAGCAACAAAATACTGTTCAATATGTGGTGCGAATATTGATTTATATAAATCTAACTTACAGCCAAGTTTCTACCATTCCGTTACAAAAAATATATATTCTTTTTGTCATTTTCTAGCCAAAATAAATTGAATGTGAAAGTTCAGATTGAGTATAATATGGAGTAAGGGGGAGGGGTACTTAAAGGGAATCAAACAATCAATTTTCAAACAATTTTGTGCTCAAGTCTTGGTAAATTTATCAAATCAAATTTATGATCAGACAATAAAATTATACTGACAAATAGGTCGTCGTTGACAACAACAATCAACTAAAGGGGACCTCACTGTCGATAACAGCGCCATCAAATCAACTAATTAAAAAGAGGGACGTTTTTTCAGGGATTTTCGTATGTTGATTCGTCTCCTAGTTACAGTCCTCCATAGTTCAAACAATCATTGTAGTCATAGATACTAAATTTGGCAATACCAAAAAACCAACTTTGAAACTCAAATATAATACGGCTGGAAGGAATGCCTACATGCTGTATATTTTTGAGATCAGAAAAATAATGTCAATTTGATTATACAATAATATATAGGGTGTTCCATTTAAAAAAATGCAAGTGTGTCTGTCACACTTTTCTCGTGCACCCGGTATACAGAAAAATATTTTTTTCTGGCGGTTCATGTTAATACCTACCAACTTTGTATTAAGAGTCCCTATCTATCTTGCATAATAAGCGAGTTAGTCTGCAGACGAAATATACGGAAACACCCTGTACCTGCATTGCACCAGGAATAAAATTTTGCAATGACTGTGAACATGCAAGTTGCAGAATCTGCCTAAACCAAGAAAGCTTGAAAGATTGTGAAGATTATTGATCTAAGCTATAATATACTTTAGAATTTACCGGAACGTGTATTAACAGTTTTGAGTTTACAGCAAAAACCAATAATAATATTTAATGCAAGGCGCGGCAGCACGGTAGTTTGAATGCCGCGTCATGCGGAAACTCAACTTTGACTAACTATAATTCGAAAACTATATAACTTAGAATGCTTATTCTTTTTTTCAAAAACTTTTTTGAACCTTTGGCTTCATTTCATTCGTAGATAGTATAGCAAAATTCTTTAAAATAAAAAAGTTTCTCGCTTACTGAAAATGGCTCTAAAGAAAATGTTTTTCGCAGTTTCACAAAAAAACTAAATTTCTTATACTTACGAAACTACCCCGGTTACCTTCTCCCACAATTCCTTCATCAATTGAAAAAAAAAGTTTTGGATATCTTGATTTTTTCCGGAGATATGACGAAGTATGTGTGAAAAAGTAGTGAAACACACTTTTGACAGATTTATGACAAATTTCGCAATAAAAAAATTCGGCCCTGATAAAAAATGTTGTAATTTCCGATTTACAATGCCCAGAGACCTGGTCTTTCATTTAATGAACATCCCATGCGGTTGTACGCAAAAAAAAATTGAAACATTTTTGCCTCTTTTTCAGTGCACTAAACAGATTGTATTTTCTGCATCATTTCTCCCAACAATACTTGAAACTGCTGGGACTCAAGATAAAAAATATATTTTATTATACGAGGAGCTCTTGTATTAAAAAAAGGTCCATTTAAGTAACTGAGTGTTCAATAAAGAATACAGTCAGTCTATGGATTTCAATTGTTTCAAAAAACGTATGTCTTGGCTAACATAGCAAACATTATTACATGAAACATGACAGCCACCAAATCCACTTTCTAACCTAACTATTTTATTGATGTCGACTTTTTCAGAAGTTTTGTGTTCTTCAGTTTCTGCGCCTTTTTATAAATCAGAATAAGTTCTTTCCAGAACTCAAAAAGTGTTGTCGCTGTAGTTTTGCTCACTTAACAATCCTAAAATGCTTCAAAATGTGTCCAATTCTGTAAGAAAAAGGGTTTTAAAATGTATTGAAGAAAGGGACGAGATGTTCAACATTTTTTGTAATATTAATCTACCTACCATTTTATTAATTTTGAGTTTAAAACAGGCACGGGGTAAAGGGCAAGCCACATTCGAAAAACCGTCCAAACATTCACAGGTTCCGCCGAGATAACGCTTGTAGGGTAAATGCATGTTTGTGTTAATTGTGTGCGGGCGCAATAGCCCGATTTCCAATGTTTTTGTAGATTTCATATAATTTGTATCAAGAACTAAATAAATTCACGAAAAATAATGTCAACGAATGATGACATTCAGTGAAAATTGTGTCAATTGTCAACAAACCATACTAACTTAGCCACGACCTACGTTCATGATGACAAAATAAAACCACAGCCACCTACATGATAATATGAAGTTTTTGATGTTGTAGGGAAATGAATTGTAAAGAGATAAATCGGCTATAGTCTTGATAGTTTTGGACAAATGAACAAAATCCTGATATACAGATATTCCAATTATCCCATGTCAAAATACCTAAACATCGAACTTACCATCAAGTATAGGGTTCATTCGAGCGAAGCTGCTCAAGGTTATAGACAAAGTTTGTTATGAATTTCTATATTTTCCGAAGAGGTATAGACATTCAAAAACTTTCATTTGCGTATTTTTCCCATTGAGGAAGGGCGAAAATACAATTTACATAAGCTGATTAATCCATTGGCAAACGGTTGTGTTTGACTCAATCACATCCCAGCAAACATGCCCTGAAGGCAATGAAACTTTATAGTAACGGCATTGCCTGCAATTCTCATTGACAATGTACAGGCAGTCATCACCTGAGGAGTATCAATTTGGCACGTCGGCCGTCACTCGGCCGCAAGGCATTTTGGAAATACAATAACTAATACCAAATGCCATTCATTGTGTTTTTCTGTTTGTGCGTCCACCTATGCGAGGCCTTCAAAGATAACGTGAAATTGTTGAGTGGAAGTGGATTAGCCTTGACTGAGTCTGCAGTAAAAAAATAGAAATTTCATTTTCAAGTGCTTAAATGGCAATGGTTTTTTAATGAACGCTGACATACATATGCTTTATACCATTGTTGATATAAGTACATACAGTACTTTGATCAAGTATTAGAAGATGATACATGATCAGTTATTGATGATGCATCTATAAAAATAGTTAAATATAAAACGTAAAGTTCTTACCACAAATAAGTCGAAACATACCACTAAAAGCATGAGAGGGAGGCTTTTTATTCCGTCTTGCCTACTGTCCAGTTTTGATTACACCTTTAAATGTTGATAAGTGAGCCAAGTCGTGTCTAATGAGTTCGGACATAACCCTTCTTTTGTAGCATGTATAATAATATGTAGCTTCTTGTGTTCTTTCCCCAACAAGTTTTAGAACGTTATCACTAATAACCACCTGTACTTTGAATTAATTTGTTTCAATTCAATCCCTACTTATTCTTGTTCTAACACACACTGCACGAATAAACAAATCTTTAAATGAACGGAAACTGGCATCTGCGTCTGCGCATTTCTCAAATGTCAATTTTAAACAGAAAATATTGGCAGAGATTCAGTCTTGAAGTATCAACCCATCACATTTCATGGATTAAATATAACGTATCGTTTCATATTTACCCATTGATTGATAAAAAAGCTTTAAATGTAGATCACCAGCTAATATGTGATTGAACAGTGTCAGTCCCCAGTACAGCGTGGTATTTTCGAAGTGATACATATAGTCGTGAAACTTTGTGAATTGCTTCCTTATATCAAGTGTACTAACCCCTGAAAATAGTATCTTTGGGCAAAGTTTACTAATAATAAACAGTTGGACCACTTTCGAAAACGCGCGAAACCGGCTCCACCCTTCTACTTCGTTTCTCTTGGAGAGCCCAGTTCCCATTAGTTCGGAACGTCTGTCGGTCGCTTTGAACCATTTTCGCTGGGCGGGTTTCTTTGAGCGGCATGCTTTGACGCCGCGGCCGCGCTTGTATGCGGGTTTCAAAGTGCCGACTTCTAAGTGACCTAACTTATTGTATATTAGTAAACTTTGCTTTGGGGGTGGCCATGTCTTCGCACACGCAACCTCTTAATCTTTATAACCTGACGGAATTATGAGGCGATATATATTTTGGTGGCCAAGTACACCATTCTTTCAAAAACAATACAGTGAATCATTTTTGACGGAAATATTTGGTCACCAAAAATCACGCATGGTTTGATGGCCACCGAAACCTCAATATGTTAAACATCTGGAGGTTATGGAATTACATACATACAGTTCATGCGAAAATATCGCCACCCCCACCGTTACTATTTTCAGGGGTTAGTACACTTGACATAAGGAAGCAGTTCACAAAGTTTCACGACTATATGTATCACTTCGAAAATACCACGTTGTACTGGGGACTATGCTGCATTTGCCTTTTTATGGGTAAAGTGCCTGTACCTTTTCTTTATTTGACAAACAAGGCATGTTTGCAGTTGTTAATATTTTGCAAATAATGCACAACAATAATTAACCATCATGATGCCAACAATGCCATCATTCATCAAGTACCTTGCCGACCAAAGGTGTTTGCTGGGATCATATGCTTGATCGTCTCAGAAATTTATCGTACAAGAAAATGATGTGAGTTAGTTATACAGTGCGAAATTGTAAGGATTGCCCTTTTTGACATAATTTATTTGAATCAGTTTTGTGTATATAATTTTACATCTGTTGATTAAGGTTTGAATGTTAACAGATGATTCCAAATTATAGGATTTTTGTGAACTGGCTTTTTATTATTGAATACCCGACATTTTTACAATAAATCCCATGCCTTCACTCCTCAAACCACTTTGATACATAATATGCCTAATGCAAATGCAAATTTGAAATTACTGGTGGCAATTATAATCCTCTTTATCAAGAGGATCTTGCTATTGTTTGTTCTGTATTATTGAGATATAGAAGATAAAAGGGCAGCTTTTAAGATAATTTGTATTCACCACTTTAGACCTGTGCTTTTAAAAGGACTTAATCAACTCAAATGTTTCATTCTATTGCTTAACAATTTTTCATGTAGTAGTGCAATAATACATAACACTTTCTTATTACATATTTTTGGTCGAGTAGGAAAAGTCGAAGACATTTGTAATTCAGTAAAGGAATATGTGTGGGGTGCTTAATTCATAATCTCATAATTTTAGATACAGTATAAGAAATCAAAATTTTAACTGATCCAAAAAGTTTTGATGATTAAAACTATTTCTGATTCAAGTGAAGTCTATACAATCTGTTAGTTGAGAAATACTGATTATGTGGGTAACATTTGTATAGGTAAAAGTTTTGATGTCTCGTGAAAATTGTAACCAACATTATAAAAAAGGCTTCTTGTGTTCTTCTACTAGATTATTAAGTGTATTCTTCTGTGTAGCTGAAAAATTATTACAGCTCGGTGGGAGATAGAAAAAAACCTCTATTAGCGTACACCGTGTTGAGAACCAGGAGTCATCGATGTAAACAAGCCTCACTCGATCAGACAGAGGACAACGATTCAGAGTTCACGTGAAATAAATTTACACATGTGACCAGTTCAATTGTTTCGCGTATAGTTTGTTCACTTCAAATGTATTATAAAACTACACATAATTCCTTCTACATCTGCACAGAAATTTGCTAAAAATATCTCATAGTTGAGGCTGTGGTTCAGGACCCGTATTCCGTGTACTGTGGAATTCCATAGCAACACGTCGCTGTCTGTGTAAAATGATGGGAAAGCGACGTGATGCTAGAATTCCACAGAAATACGGGTCCAGGGGCCGAATTCCGTGTACCTGTGGAATTCTAGCAACACGTCGCTTTACCATCATTTTACACCGAGAGCGACGTGTTGCTATGGAATTCCACAGAACACGGAATACGGGTCCAGGTGTAAACTGATTGTCACTAACCATGATACTACGACAAACAGATAAGCTCACGCGCATCTTGTCGGGTGACCTTTGTGAGGTTATGTTGTCAAGCTTCTGTCAGTTTGCAATGTAAATATTGTTGTTCTGATATTTGTGTGATATAATATCTTATTATTTCGTGAATTTCGCATATTTTGATGATGGTGTACTCTGCCGTGATGTTCTGCAGAAGCAGCAATAAGAAAAATAAAGGAAACTGTCCGTGTAATACCATTTCTTTCGATTTCCAACATCCAAGTTATTCGCAAGATATGGATACAGAAGTGTTATCAAAAGGACAAAGACTGCATTATTTATAGAAAATTATTTTTCCGAAATAATTGTAGGTACTCTTATAAAAAAAACTTGTGCGCATCGCATATCCGGTATATCTGAAAAGAAACCCGCTAACCTTGAATAGCAAGATCAAATTAGAATAAAAAAAACACATACAACCACAAAAACCACATGGAACCACATAGAATAACAAAAAAATCTCTCATATAACCACAAAAACCATGCACATCGAATCATGTAGAAAAACAAAAAACAACAAGGAACCACATAGAACCAGAAAAACCGCAATGGAACCAGAAAAACCACATGGAACCACAAAAAAAACATACAGAACAACATAGAAACACAAAGAACCAGAAAATCTTCATGGAACAACATAGAATAACAAAAAATATCTCAAAACCACAAAGAACCACATAGAACCAGAAAAACCGCATGGAACCACAAAAACCACATATAGAACCACTGAAAACCACATGGAACCACAAAAAACACATAGAACCACAAGGAACCACAAAAAAACACATAGAACCACAAGAACTACATAAAAACACAACGAACCTGAAAAACCACAAAAAACACATAGAACCACTAAAAACCACATGGAACCACAAAAACCACATAGTACAACAAGAACCAAATTGAACCAAAAATTAACCACATGCATGGAGCCACATAAAATCACAAAGAACCACATAGATTCTCAAAGAAACACATAAAACCACAAAAGAAGGAAGAAAAGAACATAGAATCACAAAAAACCACACAAAACCACAAAGAACCAAGTGTGTCGCGACCTTGAAATTTCACTCCCACCGCACATAAAGAAGTTTCACCTCAAACATCCTTTCTAACGTCGAAAACCAACTGAGAAAAATGTTGTTTCAATGTAACGGCAAAATTGAAAATATGATCTTTTTTTAAATACTATTTAACCAATCTGGTGGGATTTGCGTAGATTATATTATCAATTTTGGATAGATAGATAACCAACTAAATGCATATTATTCATTTTGGGGTAAATAGCCAACTATAATCATCAGAATTCAACAAAATCGCAATATAAGCCATGCTTTCCAATGCTATTTTATCCAATTGGGTCACCGGATAGCTTGATGCGCAGTTCAGTTCGAAACTCGTTCGGCTAGTGAGCATATCTTGTTTGTCGTAGTATCATGGTCACTAACCGCGTGCTCTACTTATCGGATCGTACGCACGAGGCGTTCTAGGCAAAATCCGAGAAAAAATATCAATGAGATGCGACAAAACTCTTCCCACCAAAAAGATTAGGTTGGCGTATACCGTCGCAATCTGTGAATTCGACCCGGACTATAACTAAACGTCACTTGATTCGAGGGGTCGCGGACTGTCAATTTTAAATTTCAAGGCCAAATAAATGCATTCCCATTGAAGCAATGGGGAAAACAGGTTATCGTCGCTTCTCATTGTGTTCTCTGGCGGAAAATTCTCTAACTCAAGAAGCGAACGACCATCATCATCTAGGTGAAATGTATTGGCATTTTCTACATATTATGCTATTGAATCAGATCCCATCATGAGAATCAGAAACATAACTGAGCAGCTGCGTTGTTTGCATGAAAGGTGTGGTCAGTTATTTCCCTTCAATCCCGTGCAAATACTCGATAAGGAGATCTAGTTCGAAAAATCTCTCTGTGGATTTATCTTGAATAACGACATTTCAAGAAGCCACATTTTGGCTTTTAATTTTGTGGACAGGTGACTTGAACTTTTCTCTTGAAGTGTAATCCTTTCATATCTGTATTATTGGTCAAAAGAAGACACCAAAAGACGTATGAAGGAGCTGGTGTGCGATGCTAGGATTCGAAATCGATTATCAATATAATAAATGCAAAGGACGATATGATTAATATCGAAAGAATCTATTCCATATTTCGAGACGTTTTGGTTTCTTATTCAAGCTTTTATCAAGTGTCACTTTGGGTAGGTGTTGCAGTCGTGACTAACAAAACGAAAACACTGCACACAATTTACATTCAAACTCAAAGTACAGTGAATCCTTAGACTAGGGTCATCTAAGAATTTCGGAAAATATGCAAAAATTTGTTCTTAACATGTTTGAGGGGCTCCCAGTAGCTCAACGTTTTCGGAAAAATCGAAGGTGAGCTTACACCGCCATCTTGGGAATAAGGGCGCCACTTCTTGTCTTCGTTCCGATTTTAGACTAACGGTTAAATTTCATAGAATGAAGATGGTTTGAATTTACATTCTCAATAATTTTTCTAGAAAACTTTTTTCCTAAAATCAGTATTATAAAAACCACAGGGTGCTTCCATGATAAAAAAAAAATCGTACAGGGCCCGTATTTTCGTTCTACAAAACGCTCAGCACTTTGGAGAACGAAAATACGGGCCCAGGACGAAAGTTGTGCAGAATTAAAATTGTAGCAATCTTTGAAATAAATAGAAAAAAGTTGCAGGGGATTTCTGCACAACTTTCGTCCTATACGATTTTTCTCTCACATGCCATAGTAAGGAATCACTCTTTAGATTTTTTATTATTGATTTTGAAGAAAGAAAGGAAAAAAGTTTGAAATAAAAGTTTTTAGGAATGTTATTCTGAACAACTTTGGTTCTATTTTTTTTTGGTAAGTCTGATGGAAACCGAGAAAACTTGCTCGCCCTTATTTTCAAGATGGCGAAATTCTCATCAAAAGCACGGATTTACTGTACTATTATGGATAAAACTTTTTGCATATTCTGAGTTATAGTTATTTAGAGCATCTACGCTCCAAAATTTGAACACATAACTGCATATGCACCTTGTTAATCATGAAATTGTATGCCAATATTCCACATCTGAAGGGACAAATCTTCATTTCTACGTATACTTGAATTTTCAGAAAATAGCAATATATCATCATCGAGCAGTTCACAACAACGTAGTACAACCACTCCTGGCCCCTCATCTGTGTCTAGCTCTGGATATCCAGTCAGTCCAGGAGTTATCAATCTGGACAGTCCCTCACCTCCACCTCAATCTCAGTCATCTTGTATGATGACGTCAGCAGCTCCACTTAATGGTAGCAATGGAACCTCTCAACCCTTTGCTTCTGCCCCGGGCTCGATGCCATTTTTAGACATCGAAAATGAAGCCTCTCCGAACATCAACTTTTCTCAAGGGTTCTAAAATACTGGTATCTTAAGCTAGGTTAGAGAAAATGTCAATTTAGAGGTATAGTTTCGTCTTGTTTCTAGGTAGGGTGTCTTTCTTTTCAACGCCCAGTTTTGTTTGTTCGGGTACTCATTAATTTATATTTAGTTGCATATTGCAGACAAGGTGTTTCCAAACATTTATTTATATCGGTATAGAGCAAATGACTCATCGTTGGGAAAGGAAGACAAACATTTTGTATATTTGCATACAAGTTACCTGCCACTCTTGGCTGATTGTTCGTACGACAGATTCATTTCATTGTGTTGATTTAAGTTGAACGGATAAATATTTTTCTCTATTCATGTCTGTATGAATGGTTTTGACATGAACAGCAGAAAATATATTTTTATGAAGAATCGCCTGGATTTATTTACTCTTTTCTACAATAACACATCTCTTTTGGCCATTAGCAGTTTATTTATACATCGTCGAGATTCTCAGTCAGATTGGTTGAAATTTGTATCTTCAGAGTATTCATTTGCCAAAAAAAAAATGTTATATTATACGCTAGTTCCATAATATCGATAGGTTTTATACGTGAAGGCATTTGTTTGTCATTATCTTACGATTAATAAATGATGTGGATGATAATGTAGATAATGTCGCAGTATTGTTGTTGTAGTGCTTATCCGACCATCAGAATAGAATGTATTTGACATACTAGGTAATGGTGATACATTCTCTTGGGTAAACTCGTATGTGAACACATTTTCTGTGTTTAAATAAATTCATTTATTTTCGATGTGAGTGTCCCATACGACTTTTATTCGGTAAGCTTTCATTTCTTCTGCTCTAAAATATATTCTATGGTTTTACACAAGCGATGTTACTGACTAGGACTATAAATTACTTCGGAGAACAGTTTGGACATTAGACAGGTTGCAACAAATTTGAAATCTACATTGTCCGCCACACAAGATTGCATTGTCAAATTTTAAATCCATCTTTGCTTCTGGCAAACATCAAATTTGTAGTCTTTTATAAATGAAATGGTCATCAGGCGCTTCAAGGACTAAAATGATACAGAATACCGTTGCTTAATTTTTGATGAATAAAAGAATACAGTGGCCATCCCGATAACCAGATATCAACCGACTTGAAAACGTTTGGGACGCACTTGGACACCGTTCGAGCAAACTAGCTCAATGAATCAATTTTTTGTTGGCAGCTCACATCCCGAATTCACATGCCTTTATAATTCCCGTAATGGTGTAATTTATTTGGTTATTCTTTTAGTTATTATTTTTTGTTTCTGGTTGTTTTGACTGCTATGCCAGATTCCAAAGCAGCAGACCAAGTAGACCTTGTAGCGCTTACTATTTTGGAAATAGCAATAATGAAACAAGCTATTAAAGACCATACCAGTTACCGTATTTTTGAGTTTAGGAAGTAGAAGTTGTGAGATAAAGTATCAAAAAGTAAGTAAAAATAACCGTCCGGAACAGTGTATCGCGTATTGGAGCATGGAGTGAACTTGATCTCATTTATATTCATTAATTTGAAAGACACTTGAGTTTTTCAACGTCGTGTAGCGTTGTTTGTTGAGTGGACGGTTGCAAAAGTCGCGATAACGGAGGCCTATCATTCTTCAGATGCCCAAAAGATCTCAGCTTTACTACCCTTGTTACCCCTGCTGTTTTTTTTTACTGCGGCACGCTTGTGATCTGGGTTTTTGAAAGTGCCGACGGAGAGTGACTCAACTTCTATTTATTAAGTAAACTTTGTCAATATTATATTCGGAGCTTGCAATTCTGTATGGGATTCCTGATTCCTCTGTAATAAGTATGCACTTGAAATGATTCATTGTCATATTGACCTGGGGTGTAGGTATCCTTAGAACATTCAATCAATAAATTAATAAAATGATATTTTTGAAAATACATCACAGTATTTTGAACCTACTTTGTTTGAGTTCAACAGTTACAATGGGGCGTGAGGGGGGGTTTTATTAACGGCACTCTCGCCTGCCAAATCTACACACATTTTCGTAAGACGTTTTCATTTATTCACCAAGTAATATAACCGGCTTCAAGCGAGTTCTTTTCTTGAAACAAATTATAAATAAGGAAGTAAAAATCCTCATCATCTATTTGGAAGCGAATTTGGTATTTTTCTTTCAACTTCAGAAAAATGTTTTCAGAGAATTTGACTGAAATTGCTTCCGAATATTACAGTCCGGCAACGCCGCGCCGCATTCCATGAAAATGCCAATGCGTCAGCGAATATGAAGGATAGTTTGTTTTGACGCGCCTGATTCTTGTTTGTTTGATTTGGATATTTCACACATTGAAACATTTTTTGTGTTTGTTTAGATACTGACGCTATGAATGTTAAAAAAAAAGATGTTGAACTCAAACAATCTGGCTTTATTGTGACAGGGGATGCAGGTACTGGTTCTAGTCTTTCAATGTAGGTACCTACTTTTCAAAGTGAAGAATTGAGCTCAGCTGGTTTGGATCCGAATTGAGATTCTTTTTTTTAATTTTTAGTGGTTTTGAAAGTTTTCTCAAAAGCTTCAAGTTTTGATCAAAAATAGTATGAACAATAATAATTATTTTTATTGTCATATCTGGTAAACAGCTCCAAGAATGAAGGTTTTTTGAGATTGTTGTGGTTTTTAATCCAAGAAAATTTCATCAAATTGACTAGCAAATTGAGAAATATATTAAATACCTAGGATTATACTTCAAAAAGATCATAACGGCACTAAGCCAGTCTTTGGAACTCTTTAGTAAGTTTAATTCTCTAGGTTTTTCACTATTTCTAATTGACAATATCAACGGTTTCAATAAGGTCATCCAAAAATCCTTGTAGTGTCTTTATTGATTCACTCAATACTCAATGGCAATTTCTTAATACTATTTACTAAAACATAAAACTCAAAGACATTTGTGAGTCAAATACTTCGTGACATGTTAAACTACCTAATAGAAACGACTTCTTAACACTATATATGATTGCTACAGGGAACACTACTAGCACTAACTGTGCTTTTACTCTTTTTAAGCATTATCCTGTCTTTGAGTAAATTCAACTTTGACGTTTCTCTATGTATAGGTGCTGGAGGATTCTTGGATTGCGTGCTTTGTCTATTTTTTTCTATCTGTACCACTGAATATAAGTCAAATGTGAACTCATTCGAGGATGTCATCGGACTTTTTAAAATGAACGCTGCATTGTTAACCAATGATGAGTCTCGCAGTTGATTTTCATCAGGCGTGTCTAGGTAGAACTTAGGCATGGAATTTTGCCGTATGATGGGAATCTCCTTGGGGATATCTGAAAGGCCATCAGAGCTTGGTTAATTTATTTTATGTAACCGTTTCTGCTGTGTTGTGATCAACATTAGAATGAGTATGAGTTAAGAAAGTGCAAGATTTTATGATAGAGATGATATAAAAACCACAATATTTTAAGTTGGTTCAATATAATGTATTTGGATAAAACTATCTAATCCTAATGATTTTGTGGACTCTTATTGTTATTATCTTGAAATGAGACTTGATAAACGGATCTAGGAAGTTTAATGATATTGGATAAGTCTTTATCTATTTTTTGATTTCAATTAACTACTTGGTACTGTGTGGTACCTTCGAGGATCAATATAAAGTATCTAGATCATACCTCCAATTTTCAGTGACAAACTCTTGGACATTCTTCTTTCCCTCAAAGATCTCGGCCTCAGAGTAACTTCCTCCTCCTCTGGAACCATCAGACTTCTTGTTTTTATTCTGTAGTCACTTTCGTCACTGGAGCTGGAAGAAGTCTTGTCGGGAATGTTGTGAAAGCTGACTGATTTTTTAATTGGGTATTTCTCTGTTAGCCTGGGTGGTGTCTGAATAAAAAATAGAGAATATCAAGAATCTGAACTAACTATGGACTCGGGTATTCTGTATCAATTAAGCGTGATACAATAGGTGCAGTTAGGCTGACAAAGCGTAATTCCTTCGTTAAGCGTAAGCCTTTCTCTGAACACTTTGGAAAATTTTGTTGTGTGGGGTGTGGTATAAAATATTTGAATCTAATAAGTAGACGCTTCTATCGGGTTCTTCTCGTGATCAATTCAAGTTTGAAAACTTCTAATCAAATAATTGCATACAGAATAATTGTTAAGCCATTCACGGTTTTCAATGAATTATTAGTGTATAATTCCGAAGGTTCACGTTGGTGCTGTACCTAGCACGTACTAGATTTTTAAGATTGCTTCAAAGTTGGAATTTTAATGTTCTTGAAAGCAGTGTTGATTGCCGAGGATTATTATCAATTGTTATTACAGAACCAACAAGTATTCATGACAGAACTGTTTCGAAATGTTTTTCGGAATATTTTCTAATCCTACCGACTGCGTCAAATAAATAAAGGATAAGCTTATAAACATAAACTAACTCTCTTCAATGACTCAATGTCGACCTATATAAACTAATTGAAGCGAGTGCGTAAAAAGTCAGTCAAAAAATAAAGAATGTTTTGATTGAGAAAACTGTATACAAGTTAATGAAGCACTATCAGTTATTCTCGAGGTGAATTCTTTAGAGAATATTATATAAAGTTATAGAAAAAACTCAACTAAAAAAAAATAATGAAAATATGTATAGGTCACTCCACAAATTAATAGAAAAACTTACGTGGATATTATTTAGATGAATGCTTGTTTGAGTCACTCGTTTGCAGAGAATACCTTGCGAACAACGCAAAATTATTGACACAAATCCTCAATCTCATAGCTCATGATATTATGTACAATAATCAGCCGATCTACCTAGCTATTACTTACTTTTCTAAATAATCTCTTAACCTGTGTATCTGTCTCTGCTGCGTCTGTGTCAGTCGTAGTGCTATTCGAAACTAATTCCTCATTGATCTGTGCAGATTTTTTCAAATACTCGGCATCGATATTTCTAGTTTTTTTCTCGGTCCATATCAGTCTTGTTTTTGGCTGGTTCATTATCACATCAGGCTTATGTGATTCATGAGGAGAAGGCCTTTTGACATCTAGGGGGTCGATAGTAACTATTGCTCGACCAGCTATGTAGGAAGTAGTGTAATATAGATTCTAAGGTTCTAGGAATTTTGACTCACCTATCACAGATACACTATCATAAAAAGCCATGTTATCAAACATGTTGTTGTTTTTTTCATTTAAATTTTTCACGGGCTCCTCGTAGAGGGCGATACTTGGGTCGAAACACCATTTTTCTTCGATTAGATTCCAATAGCATGTCTCCCAACAACTGAAAATAAATAGTATTGAAATGCAATGTTTAGAGAAACAACTTTTATTGAAGTAATGAAATATTTTACCGCCTTTTTAAGATTTCCTTGTTACAACATCTCATATAACAACAGTTGGACATCTGGCATAAATGCATTTGTTTATGCGACATGAACACAGATAACAAGGATTTGAATAAATATTTAGAAACACGTTAAAAATCATCTCAACGTTTTGTTAACAAATAAGTGTTAAGCTTCTTTTAGGAATCTGATTTAATAGCGAGCGAACAGGGGAGATGTGACTGATGTGAGTGAAATTATTCAAATCAATAAAAGAGGCCTCAACAATGATATAATCCCGGTTTACAGGGTTTATAGAGACTTCCTATTATTATCTATTCTGAAGTCATTCGAAAATAGTCTTAATGTGTTTTTTTTTCTCAGAATACGCTTCTCAAAAAAATCGGAAAATTAATGACGTCCACACTGATATTAAGTTAGCATACAAAGACAAACCTGTGAACAAGGATATGAAAACAAAAATCGTGCTCATCCTCTTAATATTTTTGTTCAAAAAAATAGAACACACGCCTTATGGTGCAGAAAAAAATTCTTCCAAGCTTACTGATTAGGCTACATTTACTACTTTATTGTTCTGCTTGTAGAAACTGGGCCATAGTGAATCATCAATGGGCATTGGCTTGTAAAGAGCAATATTTCTAGAAAATCAATGCCTGTTGACAGATGGAAGGCAAGGTAGTTGGTTTTTTTTTCCTCTCAACATGCCACAGGTTTTTTATTTGTAGTCCGATGGTGCTTGTGGATAGATGACAATTCAGTCCAATTGTCAATAATTGAACCTAAAATCTCCCATGCTGTGTTGGAAGAAAGAGTCCTTTAGAATGGCCTCCAAGATCTTCCGCTACTATCCCTCTTAATTTTTATTTTTATGAAATGGTGATAATTTTGAAAATCATCAAGAAATACATGATGCTCAGGCTCAGAGAAGCATCCAGGAGCCACTTTGTCCGGAATAGTTGTTGTAGTATCAGAGGAAAATGATAGGCTGGTTAGAAAATCACCATCGCGTGGCTTGTAGATATAAACTCAGAATATGTAGAATTTGCTTCCAGGGCTTGGTTTGCGTGTAACTGAGAAACCCCTTGAGTTACAATAGAGTACAATAAAAAGGATTCTTTGGATTCCAACCGGGCACTGACATCTTGAAAACATCTTCATAATTGGAGAAAATGCAGACGATGGAGGACTCATAATTAATATGTTATGCGAATAAGAAGCAACCTATGTTGGGCTCATCGGACATCACTGAGTATCCAGAAAAGAAGTCGCTGTCCTGAGCAGGGCTGTGGTCTGCCAGCAACAAAAGGTCTTCTATAACCAGTTCTCGGATTCTTTGGCGATTAATTAAAAATACTTCATACATCGATTCAGGCAAAGAAATAGTCTATACAGGGTGTTTTTTTTAACGGGACAATTAGCCTTAAATGGGAAAGTATAAATGATAGGCTCATGAAAATTTGTACACATGGGTTATCGACCACGATCTATCTTTTAAAAATAGTGGCAGTTCTCTGCGACTTTCGGTAGTACCGGTACTAGGTACCAACTTCCTTATTTTAAATGGCAACCTCCATTTTTTATACGATATTTAGATTCTTTGTTCAAAATTAAGGTAAGGGTATGTAGCAATGTCTATGGCTATCTTTGACCGTTTTCGAGAAATTTTGATTTTTAGAAAAAATTTGACAGTTAAGGGGGGTACTTTGAAGCTGTGTAGCTCAGTGACTATTGGACGAAAATTAATGAAATTTTGGGGGTGCCTATAATAAATGCTGTTTATTCAAGTGATGATAATCATTTTTCAGAAAAATCTACAGGGTCTTCACAAACTTTGAAAAAACAAAATCTTCAGTTTTTAACGAAAAAGTTAGTTTTTTCAAATGGAATGCCCTCTTTTTTTGTTGAGATATGGATTCTAGACAAAATTCTCTTTCGATTAGGTATAAACTATCCTATACCTAAAATTGCTATTTTTCAAGTTATTTACATTTATCTGAATAAAACAGCAAATCGTGGTTTCTATAGAAACTTTAATAATTAAAGCTTTCAACCCTATTGCCACGTCTTCCCAAGCAAATTTCAATTCTTCTGAAAAATTCTCTTCCTGTTGCTCTCCTGATTTGTTCGGGTGCTAAAGATTGCAACGCATTATGGACTCGCTCTAACATGTTCTCCTTTGTGGTGATTGGGTCTTTGTAGACGGTCTGTTTGATGTGTCCCCAAAGAAAGAAGTCCAAAGGCGTCAAATCAGGAGACCTAGGAGGCCACATGTGGGGACCATTATTGCCAAACCACCTATCCTCGAACAAATCATCAAGTTGTCTTCCAACATCGTTATTATTATGGGGCGGTGCGCCATCCTGTTGGTACCAAACATTCATCCGCTGTTGAAGAGGCAAATTGTCAAGAGCCTCGTCCACAGTGGTATTCAAAATATTAAGATATCGAGCTCCATTCAAATTTTGGTCATAAATGACATAACAGAATATTTGGTCATGCTTCAAGGCACAGAAAACATTGAAACTCCACATATCTTGGAAATTCCTGTCTCTTACTGCATTAGGTTTTTCCGTTGCCCAATAGTGACTGTTATGCCGGTTGAACATACCATTTTTTGAGAATTTTGCCTCATCGCTCCATATAATATTTTTCAAAAACTCTTCATCTTCTTGACACTTTACTACTATAAACTCGCAGAACTCCACCCTGTTTGGAAGATCTGTTGGTTTAAGATTATGAAGAAGTTGAAAAGAAAATGGTTTATATCTATTCTTCTTTAAAATTTTATGAATAGATGACCTTGATATATCCAGAAATTTTTCAGCGTCATTGATGGATGCTGTTGGATGGGCTTCAAAAAATGATAGAACGTTTATCACCATATCTTCATCTTCTGCCACTACACTCTTCCTGACCCTTTTCGCAGTAAAACTTCCCAACGTTCTACAATTATTCAACACTGCATTCAAATTTTTTCTTGTTGGTCTTCTTCTTCCGGGAAAACGTACATGGAACAAATCTAAAGTACGATTCACGTTCTTGTGGCATTCTCCATAAATTATTATCAAATTCAAATAATCTTCGTTAGAAAAATTGGCCATAATAATAATTATTTGAATCTTATAAATGAGTGATGCTTAATTTGACAATTTTATTAGTTATGAGTTTCTATAGGGATATTCTGTCTTAAGTTTCTATAGAAACCACGATTTGCTGTTTTATTCAGAAAAATGTAAATAACTTGAAAAATAGCAATTTTAGGTATAGGATAGTTTATACCTAATCGAAAGAGAATTTTGTCTAGAATCCATATCTCAAACAAAAAAGAGGGCATTCCATTTGAAAAAACTAACTTTTTCGTTAAAAACTGAAGATTTTGTTTTTTCAAAGTTTGTGAAGACCCTGTAGATTTTTCTGAAAAATGATTATCATCACTTGAATAAACAGCATTTATTATAGGCCACCCCCAAAATTTCATTAATTTTCGTCCAATAGTCACTGAGCTACACAGCTTCAAAGTACCCCCCCTTAACTGTCAAATTTTTTCTAAAAATCGAAATTTCTCGAAAACGGTCAAAGATAGCCATAGACATTGCTACATACCCTTACCTTAATTTTGAACAAAGAATCTAAATATCGTATAAAAAATGGAGGTTGCCATTTAAAATAAGGAAGTTGGTACCTAGTACCGGTACTACCGAAAGTCGCAGAGAACTGCCACTATTTTTAAAAGATAGATCGTGGTCGATAACCCATGTGTACAAATTTTCATGAGCCTATCATTTATACTTTCCCATTTAAGGCTAATTGTCCCGTTAAAAAAAACACCCTGTATACTTCTAAATAATACAAGTTTTGAGGAACACATTTTAATATAAAAAATAAGAATTCTGTATGATATAGAACAAACATTGGAAACACAACAATTCAACATAAAAAAAATTCTAGATTCAACCACACTATAATACGGTACACATGAACAACAAATGGACACAGAAGAGTTGACCAATTTTTTCTCTTGATAAAATTATTCATTTTTTACCCCTACGGTGCGAGGCCTTCTTTTCTCTCTATCCCCAGCCAGTTCAAACAGGTTGGTCGATTTTCACATTAGTAGAGCAATGTGCATTTCTCCTCAAGGTGCCTATATGAAGAATGGAAGTTTGAACAATTATATAGAAAAAACATAACATTATCGGATAAAGTACCCCTCAACACAAAACAGTATTTATGGAAGAACTCATGTCAAGCTGTGAATCAATTAATAACAAAATAAGAATTTGATGAATATCACAAAATTTTATC